>JARFXV010001094.1:0-83572 GCA_031761425.1 Cosmopolites sordidus | reverse complement strand
TCTCTTCCAGTGACTTTTCAATTATATTTGTTATCCTATGGACCTGGTCTATAGTTGAGTGGCTTTCTCTAAATCCAAACTGATGGTCTGGAATTATGTTTTTATCTTCAATGATTGGCTTCAATCTTTTAAGGAATATTTTTTCAAACAGTTTTGAAATAACAGGTAGCAAGGAGATTGGCCTGTAAGATGAAACTTCATTCGGTAGTTTTCCGGGTTTTGGGATCATTATCATTTCTGCTACTTTCCATATCTTAGGTACATACTTTAATCTAAAAGATGCATTTATAAAATATGTAAGTTTTACTATAGCTTTACGAGGAAGCTGTTTAATGACTTTTCCCGTGATTAAGTCAAACCCTGGGGCTTTTTTTGTGTTGATGTTTTCTTCAATTTCTGATGCAATTTCTTTTGGGGTAACATGTCTTATGTTACCTTAATGGGTCTTATGTCACTTTCTTCTTGGGCAAGATTTTCCCAGTCAAGTATGTTTTCACCTTCATTTGGCTGGAAAGTCCCTTCTAAATATTCAGAATATCTGTTAGCTTTTTGTAAATTGCTTTTTGCCCATGTTTCATCTGCATTTTTAATTGGTGGATTCTGCAGGATTGGTCTTTTTAGTGTTTTGGTAGCTTTCCATAGTGAATAGTCAGTTTTACTGTCATTTGACAGTTCACTTAGGTAGTTACTTATAGTATAATTTTTATTTTTTTGTATATCCCTTTTCAGTTGCTTTAGTTGCATTATTTAATCTAGTTTTATCTGCTGGCGATCTAGATTGATGCCATATTCTTCTAAGCCTTCTTTTTTCGGTTATGAGTTCTTTTATTTCTCTGGGGTAGTTATTGCCTTTGGTTCTAGGAGTAATATTAGGTGTGTTATCCCATGCAGCCCTTTGGATAACGTTTAAAAATGTTTCCGCTTCATTGTCGAGTTGTTCTTCATTTCTTAAGTGGACTCTCAAGTCTACCGTTTCTTCAAGTTGAAGTTTAAAACTCTGCCAGTCAGTCAGTCGATTTGTCAATATAGGAGGAGTTTCCTTCTGTATGATGCTATCACTTAAGATCAGAAGAATGGGAGAGAGATCAGAGTTCATATCCCATGCCTCGTCCACATGCATATATACCAGAAATAAATAATAAAATAAAAAAAGGTCTTAAACCATATAATATAAATATAGCAGAAATACCCAATAATAACACTAAACAAATATATAGAAAATTAAAACCACAAACACCCAAAATGGAACAAACAAATTTAATTTACAAAATTGATTGCTTAAACTGCCCAAGCTCATATATTGGCCAAACAAAACAATATTAAAAAAACAGAATTAATGAACACAAAAAAAACATTAGAAACTTAGAACAAAACATCACTGCACTTTCAAAGCATGCTATAGACAATGAACATAACTTTAATTTTAACAACATAAAAATCTTAGATTTTGAAAAACAATATAAAAGAAATGAAATATAAAAGAAATGATTTATATAAAAAAAAACAAATAATACCATTAATTTCAGAAATGATACAGATAATTTAAGTTGTATATATTATAACATTATTAAATAATAAATTTTCATAATTTTTTTAATTTTTGCATCTAACATCATTCCACATAAAAAATTCAAAACAATTAGGTTATAATAAAAAACAAAAAAGGTGAAATAATTGTTAAATATGTCAAAAGTCAAATATGTCATTTAAAAGTTTTATAAAAAAATTGACACATATTACTTAAATAATTCCAAAAATTAATTGTTTAATTGATATTGGTAGGTTTTTAAATGTAAGTTTGTATTTTTTTTATATAAAAGTAATTTTTAGTTTAGAAGTATTCTGATGATGGTTCGTTGTAGAATCGAAACGTATATAAAACAATAAAAAATTAAAACTTATTTACACTGACCGAAAATCCCAATAAATAAAAAAATAATAATAATACTAAACGGTCACGAAAAGTGTATGCTTGTGTAGGTAAATTGTATGTTTCCAAGTATCTGTTTTTCTTTTATATGGGCTCATTGAATTTATTTGTACCAGACTTTGGAAAGCTAAGGAGTACTTTGGTACAAAGCATTGTTGTTTTTAGTCGCCTCATATATCCCATTCTATTCGGCTCGGCCACCTCGTAAAGACGACCCAGCTCAGACTTCTGCTCAGTCGTTCATTCGTGACTACCCCCAAGCGAGCTTCTGATGCTACCTCGGCTCTCGATATCTGGAGACATCGTCAATAACACTGCAATCCTATGCCATTCAGCTTCTCGGCACGATGGATTTCCACCTTGAGCTTAGGAGATTTTTTTTTCCTACAGAGGCTCACTCCTCTCAGCTCGAAGTCTCAGTCACGTAAAGACTTTATACATCTACAGACATGATGCTGTTTTACGTTTATTTTACTTCCATCTAGGAGACAATTATGGCATAGACAAAGATCCGGTCTTGCCCTATGTCTCTTAGGAAATCGAGACAGTCCTGGAGAAGTTTAACGCAATCAAACCAGACATAGATAACTGTGCCAGAAAAATGTATGTCATCGAATTCTCTTGGTGGAAGTTAACACCACTACGAAATGGGCGGGAAAGCGGGATAAGTACAGAGATCTTGTTTTCGAGTTTTCTGATATGCATCCAGGGTTTTCTATAAAATTGGTGATATTTATTATTGGTTAATTGGGGGCATGAAATCGTTGCTCATCAAGGAGTTAAACGTTATAACAATCCGCAGGCTGGTCTCTACAATCTTTGCCTGGAAAATGTAAAGAGCGGCACTTTTGGGGTCGCTCCGTATAGTGAGGAGTATAGTATATACCGTGCGTCTAAAACACTTAATATTATCGAAACAGTTGAAGATAAGTCTAGGATATTTTACATGAAATATGTCTAGAATTTCCTGAAGAATCCAAGAATTAAATAAAATACAGGGTGTTGTATTTAAAATAAGAAAGTTGGTATAGGCCACTGTTACATGACAGACCCTGTATAAAAAATGTTTGTTGAAAAAAATGCCCATCTAAAAATACCAATCGACGTGTTTTTTCGAACACGCCCCCATTTATTTATTAACGAATTTATTCCATTTGGCTGGGACACACGGTATATATATATATATATATATATATATATATATATATATATATATATATATATATATATATATATAATATATATATATATATATATATATATATATATATATATATATATATATATATATATATATATATATATATATCTATATATAGGTCTTTTCCGGACAATCCAGTACTACATATCAGAGCCTCAACTCAATTCTTGGTTGCGTTATATTGATTAAATTTAGGATCTATCTAACTGTTTGCTCTTCCCTTGATAGAGAAACTACTTTGTGGGCACCGTTTTGAGCCCATAGGAGCTTTCATGAGTGTTCGATGGCCGTTTTGAAAGAAATGAAAGTCGGGTATAAGAATTATTTCAAAGACTGACTTTGATATCTATTTGATATGCAAATTCATAGAAGCTGATTTAGTCCAACATATAATCCATGTTAACATAGATCTGGTCAAAAATTTCCCCTTTATTGTCAGTAGTGTATTCTGAAGGACCAATTTCAACATAATTATTATTACTAGAACCGATGGCTATAATTCTAATTACTGTCATTATTTTCCCATGATATCTTTTTAATGAAATAATCAATTAATAAAACATAGAGGATTGGAAATATTTTATGAAAATGGTTTGTTTGACCATTAAAAAACCTATTCACTACCATTCTTTTCACAATATTTGAATATGATTAATAAAATATTGTGTTTAAACAATTTTTCATATTAAAAAAAATAACAGACAGAAAATATATCTATTTAATTCAATAAAAGGCCCATAAAGATATATATATATATATATATATATATATATATATATATATATATATATATATATATATATATATATCTAAGATATGTATAGAAATATAAGGTATTAAAGTATAAATACCGTTTTTTGCGTCAATTATAAGAAAATCTGGTGAAAGAAACCAAGAAAAGAATTGCCATTAGAGTCTATATAAAAATATACGACTATATTTCAATATAGTCTTTTGACAAAAGTTTTTTTATTAATCTTGAACTTGGAGAACAAATAGTTTTCCAATAAGAGCTTTAGAACTTTGAAACGTAATAGTGACAACACCGTTTGAAATATAAATGTTACTCATAGAGTACTAGGTTTAGTGCATTATGTTAATACATACACCATTGTGTAACATGATGCGCGAATTAGACTTTTCAGCAGTTGAAAACATTAAGTCCCCCTGATTTAATGGGTTGGTGAACAGTTTTTGCAGTTTCGATGTTGGCGTCTCTTACTGTCCAGTCTTATCGCGACCTTCTCATTTCTGTAATTATTCCATTCGTTTTTTGGTATTAATTTTGAAGTGTTTTCCTTTACATTGTTTTATATATGTCATCCACTAATCTCACGAATCTTTCTACTATATTGACCATTTGCATACAGTTCTTTTGTTACAACGACTTACATTTCTGATATTATTTTATGTTATGCCAGTCCATCTTCTTGTCGAATACCTTGTGGTATGCTAAAATCATGTAACTGTTTGTTGTATTTTGATTCCTACCGTGAATTTCCATCTCTATCATGGCTTCAAACAGGGCGTCTTTATTGGCGTTGGTCTGACGATGAATTCTCTGGATTTTTCTAGTATTTGTCGAATTAGAAATAGTTGTTCAAAGATAGATTTGCTGGTTCTGAATTCTCCTTGATAATATGTTTGTGAGGATTGTGTGCAGGAGCGACATGCCTAAAAAATATTGCATTTTACTTTTTCTTAATTTTGAAGATAGGACAATACACTTCTAGTTCCCATTCCAGTTCCTAGTTCCAGTTCCCCCCCCAAGAAAATAGTTGATGAAATCCGAAATTCATTGACACCCAGCGTTGTATATTGCCTGAGGAGGAAACACGCCGAATCAGCTCAATTACAAGCTAAAGAAGAAAGAGAAGCTAAAGAAGTATCTGAAATATTAAATGCTGGAAATATTTGTTGAAAATATATTTTCCGTCTAGTTTTTACAATTTTGTTTCAAGTTTTTCTTCATTGTCATTTTGATCATTTTTTTCTCGGAAAAATGCGGGAACACTACGTCGTAACTTTTTAAAGGTTTAGTTCTTCTCCCAAAATGATTTATTTTTTATTCAAAATACATTTCTTCCGCACTTTATATCGCTGGATATGTTCAGGTACTGTTAGCTAGATTTTTTTCTATCGTTGTTCCGAATCGCTTCAATTACCATCGTCACGGCTCCTTAGACTTGTGTAAGATTGTCACAAACCGTTCCTTTCCTGGCTAGTTTGAGTTTTGGGAACAGAATAGTCATACGGAGATAAGTCAGAATATGGTGGATGTTGAAGCACACGGAATAATTTTTTGTCAGAAATTTACGAACAGCGTCAGAAAATAGAATATCGAAATAAAACTTAATATTCGCTCTTTGTTACATCGTTTTTCTGGGACGAAGTGACCAAAGGTACAGTGACTTTAAGCGCTATAACTTGACAATTGATTGATTAATAGTTCCGATTGATTGCGCGGTTGGCACTTGGTGAAACATAGTAACAATGATTAATAAATAAAACACTTAGTATTTGTTTCACAATATATTCAAAATTGAATATATTGTAAATAAAATATAAGTATAAGTGTTTTATTATCATAATAATAAATATAAAGTATAAGTGTTTTATTATCATAATTGATTGATCGATTCTAATGATGGTGGTGCCATTTTATAGACGAGATATACAGCTTTCATATTATATATTGCTTCAATAGATGGCACTAATATTTTTCTTTAAATTTAAAAAGCCTCGCTCGTTTTGCGACATACTGTGCACGTTTAACACATATACATTTCGTTTTTTTACACGTTTCTTTAGTTATGACGATAAAAAAGGATTATGAAAATTATTATTGAGATTTTCTTTTAGGAGGGGTGGATAATCCTTAAAAACGCGAAAGTATTTATAAATATCACGTATATTACGAACCAAAACAACCAATAAAATTTTATTAGCACTTCTGTTTCTCGACTCGGCATTAACTCTCCATTTTATTGCTTTCCAATAAAAAAGAGCAAGATGTTAAAACCATTCACATGTTGAATTTCCCGAAAATGGCGATAAAAAATAAAGTGTTATGATTACGCCGTCCTTCAAGTAGCGGTACATTAAGTGGGGCAGGCTAAAAACCACCCCCTCACCACCCCGCTTCGATCTGGCTTACATCAGCCTATCCCCACCCAAGCTTAATCGCTTCTCCTCCATCCCACCAACGCCAAAAAGTACAATAAATTCGCAATAATGAAAAATCGCACTTTCACGCCTGGAAGCTCGAGGACTGAGTGTGGGTGGAAACAGAGTGGTGGGGGGTTGTATTTGTCATAAATTACGCGATTTTGATATGATATATGTGACTATGATTAATGAACCTGCATTAGGATGGTAACATTAGGCAGGGTAATGGGAAAAAATACCCTTGGGTCAAATCGGGTAAATTTGTAGCTTGCGAATTTTTATTTATTCATGTTTTTTAAATTTATTTTTGTAAACAGACACTATATACTAATAATAATATTAACAAAAACATTGAGTTTGTACTGGTTGATGCCTCACGAGGATTACCTCACGATTTTCATTTCTGTCAGTTATTGTAAAAATTGATTTTGTGTCAAACTGACAATATTATTCAGGAAGTCCATTTTCTTGAATCTGGAGAGAATAACATTAAACTGTCTACTATTATTCTCTTTTGTGGAATATTCTTAATAACACTCTTATTTCTTAGCTAGTGTAAACATCTAGATATGGAAACTGCACTTTGAATTCTTCATTCTCCACTATTTTTAGCATCCTGTTTGAAATCTCTGCAACCATTTCAACGTTTTTTTCGTTCAACGACATTTTCTGCTCGAGCCTCTGCAGCTTTTCTGCAGTTTACATAATTGTTAACCGTGTTTTTATCGCATTCGTCATTGCAAATTTTTGCTGCAATTAAATTTTATTTATTTTATTATTTTTAGAAAGTTTGATGGACTGATGTTCCTCCCACATATTCTCACGATCGAAGGAATTAGGCTTTGATCTGGTCTCGTCTCCATATTTTGAAACATATTTTTAGGATGACAGACCGGATTTATAAAAATGTTCATAGTATAGATGACTTAATGTTAAAGCTGGCCTAAATATATCGAGGTGGCAAAAGATTCTATCGGAATTGTTATTAGGAATTTTATTCAATTTAATAGTAAATTGCAGTGATGCTACCAACATCCAAAACAATATACTCGTCGTTCTCAAGAACTAGGGCTTTCTTGTGGCACCACTTGAAATATTCTTTATAAAGATTTGTATTTCAGATTCAGTTAACCTAAGAACTCAAACTAAATGATTATTTGTTGCGTGGAAATCTTGCAGATTGGGGTTTGAAGCAACTTGAAACAAATGGCTTCATAAATGACCAAAATTATCGCTTTTGGAGTGAATAAAACCAACATGCTGTTCTCAAAACACCTTTACACCCATAAAAGTAACAATGTGGTATTGTTTTTGATCTGGTAGTGTAATTGGACCGTACTTATGTGAAAACCGTACTTATATGTTAATAGAGAACGCTACAGGAACATGATTACTGATTTTTTAGCTGCCAAAAAAAACCCATGTTGAAAGCCTTTAGACTCACATCAGCTCTACTTACACCCCATTGCGCCCTCTTCGGCATCCGTCACAAACCAAAAGTTCAATAAATTTCCAATATTGAAAAATCGTACTTACACGGCTGGAGGCTCGAAAATCGGGTTGTGGGTGGAACAAAATAGAGGAAAGGGCTTATTTTGCGTGTTGTAAGCGAATTTGATATGAAATATGCGGCGATGATTAATGAACCTACATTATAGGAGATGTTTGACGATTTTATACTGTCATTCGGGGGAGACAGACATGATGCAGGAGGAATTAAAACAGGGTAATATATTGCGATAATTAAACGGTCCTGACTCTTGATTGGGGAAGCGGGATTAAACAATGAAAAACCTTCCATCTGGTTGTCGTTTAGGAATCTCTAAAAAAACTCTTTGGAAAAAATCATGTGTTTTTTCAAAATTTTGTTCACTACATCTACTACAGACGTGAAAACGACCTTCTCCATATTAGTTGAAATATAACCCAACAATCTATAGCAATGCTGATATTTTTTGCTATTTAAATACTGAAATTACTGAAATTCTTAGGATGTTAGGTTTGGTAAATACAGGGTGTTGTGTAAACATGCGGCAAAAATTAAAGGGGTTATTCCTTGACTTATTCTAAGAATATTTTGTTGTATGATGATTTTTGAAAAACCCCTTTGTTTCGAAGATATAGGGTGAACAAAATTTACGACATTAACAACATTTTATTTTCAAAAACTACATGTAAAGTTGCTCAATCTACAATAAATGTTCGAAATGACTTCCTCCAGCCTTGATACAAGCATTCGATCTTTTCGTCATTGACTGCCGAACTCTTTCAAACACACCAGGATCGTTTCTAAGTGAGTTACACCTAGCAATTATCCGATTCTGCAAATCATCCAAATTCTTCAATGGAGTAGGGTAAACTAATGACTTCAGATATCCCCAGAAGAAATAATCCAGGGGGTTTAAGTCCGGGGATCGAGCAGGCCATGCCTGTGGCCCACTTCGACCAATCCAGTGATATCCGTATGTTGGTGTTAAAAAATCACGAGCAACCAAACTGAAATGTGGTGGTGCACCATCGTGCATAAACCACATTTTATGCCTTGTTGCCAATGGTGATGCCAATGGTATGCCCTTGTGGCCAATGCCTTTGTGATAGAAATACCGGTCCAATTAGATAGTCACCTACAATTCCAACCCAAACATTCAACGAGAACTGATGTTGAAAACTATCTTCGCATACTCCATGCGGATTTTTATGTGCCCACACATGGTTATTATGAAAATTCCTTATTGCGTTTCTTGAGAAAGTGGCTTCATCAGTGAAAAGCATTTGTGTCAGTAATAGAGGAATGCGAAATAAAGTTTGCAATATCCATTGACATAATGCAATACGTGGAGGAAAATCAACAGGTAGTAGTGCCTGAACGCGTTGAATATGGTATGGATACAAAAAATTGTCCTTAAGAACTTTCCAAACTGTCCAGTGACTCACATTCAAAGTATTTGTAATTTTTCGCGTAGAACTACCAGGCTCTTCCGCTATCATGTCCATTCTGTTCCAATTATACCGTTCTTACATTCAGTGATCTTCCTGACCCTTCAGTTCGTTTCAATGTGCCTGTTTCAAGAAGACATCGATGAAGGTTTTCGAAGACTTTTCGGTCAGGGACATTACGGGCTGGAATCGTTCACTGTACAATCGTCTAACTTGTAATGCTTTGCCATCAGCAAGTCCATACATGAAGTGCATGTCAGTCATCTCGGCGTTTGTTACAAAATTACAAAATTACATTTGGCAAATATAATAAGGATATAAAAAACAAAATAATAAATATAATAATGTGGAAATTATTTTCCACTACTAAAAATTAACCAATCAACCTAGTACGAGAGTTGCTATTTAAGTATCCGGAATAATAAATAAAAACAAATATTTATCATTGAAAATAGGTTTATTGTATACGTTTGAACCAATTTTCATAGCACCTATTCAGTGGCGCCTCGTGGGTTTTTAAAGTGGGAAGGCGTAGAAGAAAATAGAGTTGCTGAAGATTTTTTTTTGCTTTCCCCTTCCTTCTTTTTACTTTTCCTGCTATTGAAACTTTATACAGAAGGTAAGCCAGGAAAATGAGGTAAAGGAAAGAAACTGAACGGAAATAAAATATGGTGTTTTGCTCTGAAAACTGTTACTCGTCACTGTTAAATCAACGGATCATTTCTATGAGATGCCTGCAGATTTCGCTATCTCATAAGCTTTCAATCGTTTGTCCTCTAAAGCCACAAAAAATGTATGACCTAATTCACTACGTATGACGAAAAATCAAACGTGTAATAATAAACGAGTAATAGTCACAAACCAATTGTTTGTAGAGAATAAACTAATCCATTTTTAATTATCAACAAAATCAAGCGCATTCTTCCAGTAAAAGCCGAACCAATTTCAAAGCTATTTGCATTTTCACACGTCCCGATGAAAGCCAGATTGCCCCGTTGAATGGAGAAAATCCACAGACTATAAATCATATTAATGGTACGTCACAAGTTTTATTCGAAAACACTTTCTTGAAAGTTACCAGGCACAAATTGTAATATTACGAAAATTCGGCATTGAATACGTTTATTTCACTTTTAGTTGCCAATAAATTGGCGTAATAATAACAATATCTTGTTGTTCAAATTTATGATAGTGTGATGGTAAAGAATTATATTTTAGTATAACCGAACTTTCGATAGGGTTCGATGTAAAATCATCATGGCAAATGTCATTATGGCAAGCGTCATGTCACATCACACGTCTGATAAATCATCATGGAACGTTTACCATCAGAGCAACGCTTCAAAATAGTTTAAATATATTATCAAAGTCAGTGCGTTTTTTAAATACAAACTATACTGAACTAACAGTGAGAAAAGTAATTACAACCTAAAGCGTCCACCTAATAATACCATAAAACATGTTAGTGGGGAAATCCATTTTTTGTCAACATCTAGGAGATCAATTCTTCTATTGGAATCTTTGGTGTGAAACACTAAACTTGAAGAGATTTACCACTAAACACCAAATCACTTTTTTTGAACTGCTCGACGCACGTTTCGCTAACCATGTTAGCATCATCAGGATGATTAAATCTAATTCTAAAACTACACTATGTTTTATTTATATGAAAAACCCTACCTAACGAAGCGTGTAAAAATCATAAACCGTGTGGTTTACTAAGTCTTATATTAACAATTGAAAAAGTTGACTGAACGGGAGAGGTCCTTTATCTCGGTTCATGATTTTCTTGCATTTTTTGATTTGAATGCTTTCATATGCATCCAAAGCCCTATTATTATTAACACTTTTAATTAGTCTTAAATTACTAATGTCTATATTGTGGTCGTGTTCGATTGCATGTTGGGCAACACAACATTTTTCATTTCTCCCATATCTAATGTGGACAATATGTTCTTTATATATTGTCAATATGGATCTTTTTGTTTTCCCAATATACCTTCGATCACAGTCTTGATAACTAATTTCGTAAATCCCCGACTTCTCATGTTGCCCTACTTTATCCTTTGGATTACCCAGAACTTTTCTTAATTTATTATATGATTTATACACAACCTTAATGTCCACTTTTTTCAAAATTTTGCCTAGCCCTGTTGTTAATTGGGCACCAAATGGTATTAACATGAATTTCTTTGTGTTCTGGCTCTTTTGAAAAGTCGAAGATTCTTTCGATAATTTTCTGAACGTATGTTTTCTAATTAATTTATCTACAATGATCTTATTATAACCATTCGCTTCAGATACCTCCCTAATTAATTTTAATTCTTTGTTATAATTATCTTTTTTTAAAGGAAAATTAATTAATCTATTTACTATAAAATTTAAACTAGCCATCTTATTTTGGTGTGGTGTTTTTTTCTGAAAATATTCTGAAAAATATTTAGGTTAGATTTTGATATTCTCTTTGATATTCTTTTGTATTAAATTAATGGTTTTATTGTAAATTTTTTTATTAATTATTTTATTTGTGATGTTTGGGTCGTATCCGTTATTTACTGCGATCTGTTTGATGACATTTAGTTCTTTATTATAATTATCTATTGACATGGGGATATTTAATAATCTATGTATGAAAGAGTTAAATGTTGCCATCTTTTGTAAATAATTTATAAAAAATTGAAAAATCGTGTTTATTGTCTTCTCTAGTAATAGTTAAAAAGCTCTTCTTCAACTGTGAATTTAATGTTCTTATGTAAAGAATTTATGTGAGTTAAGAATTGATTGAATTGTCTATCAGAACCTGTAATACAAGTTAGAATATCATCAACATATCTGTACCAGTAAAGTGATGATTTAAACAATTGATGTTGATTTATCTTATTTTCTAAGTTATCTATAAAAATTTCGCCTAGTAAATTCCGTCATTAGTAACATAAAATGAATTATCCAATTCAAAGTAAATCTTTTGTTTTATTGATAAGGTTATAGGTATTTAGAATGGAATATTTCGATTTAAAATTCGTATAGTGTAAAATGGCTTTAATGAGATTATTTGATAATTTGATTGAATGACCTGTAACAAATTAAACTACCGATCTAATTGGATAACTATATTTGTGTAATTTTTTAAATTAGTATAATTTTGGCGTCTGAGGATTCATGATTATTAATTGTTGCTTTTCGTAATCGTTAAAACTTATTACCCCAAATCGGAAAAAAACCTACTGGTTTTGTATATACATTTAAAATTGGCAAAATTGCGGGTAGAAAAATTTTAAATTGTCCTACGCGTCAGATTGTAGGAGTTAATACACAGGCTTTTTTTGTTTCCTCGATGAATTAGTATAACCTTAGTAATTAGCAGATATCGCATAAAAACCCGAAAATACAATACAAAAAACCTTTATTTAGAAGCTCCGAACTCTGAAACTTATTTTAGTAAACATATTTTTCTGAAATTTAATTTTCCATCTGTATTAGCTCGCCCGCATTCAATTATTTACAAAAAGCGAAAAACAAACGGGCGGACTTGATAGAGAAAGATTTATTTTCCGTTTTGCTTCAGTTACCTAGAAAGAAAATAATTACGTGTCAGGAAAATTTTTTATCGTTTTTACATCATTTTACGTTCCGTCTATAAAGTTTTCATTTATGCAGGATATAAGGGGATATTTACATTGGTAAATCTAATCAACAACTCTTTACATTTTAAGTCATTTTGCTTTAGGATATCAAATTAAACAGGACTATGGAAAAAACCACTGTGTTGGGCCGGGAGATTTTATCAGACCTGGCGTATTTTCCATTCTCATGAGCCAAAAAATAGAATTTTACGCGCACCTTAAGTACTAGTTAGTAAAAATGTTTTAAAAGAAACATTGTTTACACAAGGACGATTTTTTTATCGATATCGACTTTGGAGGAAGTCTTGAAATCCCGCATTTCGTCTCGGACTAAATCTAGCGACTATAAAAATATTCTCATTGTTTATGAAAATAGCATTTTAGGCGCACTCTAAGATCCAAACACCAAAATTGACCAACAATCATTTTTTTGACCAGGCCAAGTATTTTTTAATCGACGTAGACCTTGAAACTTATCTAGGAGTAAATGTAGTGACTATAAAAATATTCACATTGAAAATATTCACAGAAGTATTTTTTTTTTGACCAGGGCAACTTTTTTTTAATCGACGTTGACCTTGATAGAAATCTTAAAATGGCGCATCTTGTCTCGGACCAAATCTAGCGATTTTAAAAATATTTTCATAGGCCAGAATATTAGTTTTATATGTGTAGTTCAAGCTCCAATTCCAAAAGTTCAAGCTCCAAAAGTTTTGGCCAGGGCGTTTTTTTTTAAGCGAAGTCTACCTTGAAAGAAATTTTGAAATCGCGCATCTCGTCTCGAATTAAACCTAGCCACTATAAAAATATTCTAATGGGCCAGAAAAATAAGCATTTTACTTTCACTTCAAGATTCAGTTACTAAAATTGACTAAAAGTATTTTTCTTAACTGGCGCAATTTTTTTTATCAATGTCTACTTTGAAAGAAATCTTAAAATGGCATATCCCCTCTCGGACTAAATTTAGTGGCTCTAAAAATATTCTTATGGGCTAGAAAAATAACACTTTACACGCACTTTAAGATCCAGTTACCAAAATTAACCAAAAGTAATTATTTTGACCAGGGCGATTTTTTTTAATCGATGTCGATCTTGACAGAATTCTTGAAATCGCGCATTTCGTCTCTTAATATATCTAGCGACTATATAAATATTCTAATAGCACAGAAAAATAGCATTTTACGTGCATTTTAAGATGCAGTCACTAAAATTAACCAAAACTAATTCTTACAACCAGTGCGAATATTTTTAAATCGAAGTCGATCTTGAAAGAATTCTTGTAATCGCGCATCTCATCTCGGATTAAATCTAGCCACTATAAAAATATTCTAATGGGCCAGAAAAATACTATTTTATGTGTAGTTTAAGATTCAGATACCAAAATTGAAGAAACATATTTTTTTGACCAGGGCGATTTTGTTTTAATCGACGTCGACCTTGAATGAAATCTTGAAATTGCGCATATCATCTCGGAGTAAATCTAGCCACTATAAAAATATTGTAAAGGCACAGAAAAATAGCATTTTAAATGCATTTTAAGATGCAGTCACTAAAGTTAACCAAAATTAATTCTTATAACCAGTGCGAATATTTTTAAATCGATGTCGATCTTGAAAGAATTCTTGTAATCGCGCATCTCATCTCGGATTAAATCTAGCCACTATAAAAATATTCTAATGGGCCAGAACAATACTATTTTATGTGTAGTTTAAGATCCAGATACCAAAATTGAAGAAACATATTTTTTTGACCAGGGCGATTTTGTTCTAATAGACGTCGACCTTGAATGAAATCTTGAAATTGCGCATATCATCTCGGAGTAAATCTAGCGACTGTAAAAATATTCTAATGGCACAGAAAAAATTTTACGTGCATTTTAAGATGTAGTCACTAAAATTAACCAAAACTAATTCTTATAACTAGTGCGAATATTTTTAAATCGATGTCGATCTTGAAAGAATTCTTGTAATCGCGCATCTCAACTCGGATTAAATCTAGCCACTATAAAAATATTTTAATGGGTCAAAACAATACTATTTTATGTGTAGTTTAAGATCCAGACACCAAAATTGAAGAAACATATTTTTTTGACCAGGGCGATTTTGTTTTAATCGACGTCGACCTTGAATGAAATCTTGAAATTGCGCATATCATCTCGGAGTAAATCTAGCGACTATAAAAATATTCTAATGGCACAGAAAAATAGCATTTTACGTGCATTTTAAGATGCAGTCACTAAAATTAACCAAAACTAATTCTTATAACTAGTGCGAATATTTTTAAATCGATGTCGATCTTGAAAGAATTCTTGTAATCACGCATCTCAACTCGGATTAAATCTAGCCACTATAAAAATATTCTAATGGGCCAGAACAATACTATTTTATGTGTAGTTTAAGATCCAGATACCAAAATTGAAGAAACATATTTTTTTTGACCAGAGCGATTATGTTTTAATCGACGTCGACCTTGAATGAAATCTTGAAATTGCGCATATCATCTCGGAGTAAATCTAGCGACTATAAAAATATTCTAATGGCACAGAAAAGTAGCATTTTACGTGCATTTTAAGATGCAGTCACTAAAATTAACCAAAACTAATTCTTATAACCAGTGCGAATATTTTTAAATCGATGTCGATCTTGAAAGAATTCTTGTAATCGCGCATCTCATCTCGGATTAAATCTAGCCGCTATAAAAATATTCTAATGGACCAGAACAATACTATTTTATGTGTAGTTTAAGAGCCAGACACCAAAATCGAACAAACATATTTTTTTTGACCAGGGCGATTTTGTTTTAATCGACGTCGACCTTGAATGAAATCTTGAAATTGCGCATATCATCTTGGAGTAAATCTAGCAACTATAAAAATATTGTAATGGCACAGAAAAATAGCATTTTAAATGCATTTTAAGATGCAGTCACTAAACCAAATTGACCAAATGTAATTTTTATAACCAGGGCGAATATTTTTTAATCGATGTCGACCTTGAAAGAATTCTTGTAATCGCGCATCTCATCTCTTACTAAATCTAGCGGCTCTAAAAATATTCTAATGGGCCAGAAAAATTGCATTTTTCATGTAGGTCTAGACCCAGACACCAAAATTGAATAAACATAATTTTATTGACCAGGGCGATTTTTTTTAATCGACGTCGACCTTGAATGAAATCTTGAAATTGTGCATATAATGTCGGAGTAAATCTAGCGACTATAAAAATATTCTAATGGCACAGAAAAATAGCGTTTTACATGCATTTTAAGATACTGTCACTAAAATTGACTAAAAATCTTTCTTATAACAAAGGCGAATCTTTTTTAATCGATGTCGACCTTGAAATAAATCTAGAAATGGCGCATCTAGTCTCGGACTAAATCTAGCGACTATAAAAATATTCTGATTGGCCAGAAAAATAGTATTTTACGTGCGCTTCAAGATCCTGTCTCTAAAATTGACTAAAGTAATTTTTTTGGCCAGGGCGAAATTTTTTTAATAGACCTCGACTTTGAGTAAAATCTTGCAATTGCGCATCTCATCTCAGAGTAAATCTAGCGACTATAAAAATATTCTGATAGGCCAAAAAAGCAGCATTTTACGTGCACTTCAGAATCCAGTCTCCAAAATTGACCAAAAGTAATTTTTTGACCAAAACCAATATTTTTTCTGGTATTCCACATTTAATGAAAGTTAAGTTGTAAAAAAAATAACATTTATTTACAGTACTCTTCTTGATCAATAATTGTTAAAAGTAGTCAGAATAGGCCGAGAAGGGCGAACTTGGGGAGCTAATAATATTAAACGAAAACTTCATATATTTCAAGATAATGTTATTTTATTTCCTTTCATTTCATTAACTTAGAAAATCATTTTAATACCGAATATACCTAACTAAACCTCCACTATCTAAACGAAAATATTGCGAGTTGAAACGATGTTAAAATAATATACATCACTTCTATCTGCGTCTCGGAAAAGATTTTCAGGTCGTTCATTGAATCTAATTAATATTTCTATGTTTAATTGAAGTAAAAATAGAAACATATCTCTATAACCAGCTCCGCTCGTTTGAAATTGTTTGACTTCCAGCGAACTGATGGAAGCGGAAAAAAATCAGAAAAAATAATAATAAGGATATATTTTTACTTCAATGAATTTGATGAGATCTGACCTTATTACTTCCTCGTGAATACAGAAAATATTCTTTATCGTTTCGTGTTTCCATTAATTTCCGTGTTTTATTTTCTCCAACACCCACGGAATTATATTTTAAATCTTCTCGTAATTATTACTTACTGATCTCACAAGATAAATGCCAGATTTGCTGAAAAAAAATATTAAATTACAAAAATCCGTGGGTGTAATTTTACAGGGTCCTACAATATTCATATACCTTTATTTAATAAAGGCATTTTTATTTAACATTTTACAAAGCTCGTACAATCAAAGTTAATTTTCCACATGGTCAGCGCGAAGATTGCAACATTTGTCATACCAGTGGATGAACTTTCCAACAGTTCATGAAGGTTTTCATGACATCTTCTTTCTGATAATCCAGAATCGAAAGAACAATCAAAACAATGAATGCACACACACTCCCCGAACAAACTCAAAAACCAAACCACTTTCACCAACAGGAAGATCATGGCTACACCTTTTCTGGCATCAGAAAGGTTTGTTGTTCCTGGAGTTTATGGAATTAGTGACTACGATCACTGCAAACGTGTATTGTCAGACATTACGACGCCAGCGGAGAGCCATTCAGAACAAAAGAAGACCCATACTGTCATCTGAAATTATCTTGATTCATCACAACGCAAAACTACATATTGCTGTAGTAATCCTGTAGTAATAATTCTTCGTCATCATCGACCCATATCAATCCACTGCAGGATGAAGGCCTCTTCAGCATGATTCCAACTCTCGCGGTCCTGAGCTCTCCTCTGCCATTCGGGTCCAATATACTTAATAAAGACATCAGTCCATCAAGTTTTCGGTCTTCTCCATGGACGTTTGCGATCAAGCGGTATCCAGTCCAGGACCGCTATGGTACATCTTTCGTCTCATCGTCTCGCTACATGGCCTGTCCACTTCCATTTAAATTGCTTTATTCTTCCAATGATGTCACTCATTTTCGTTTGTTCTCTGATACATGTGCAGGTCTTTCTATCCCGTCTAGTCAAGCCAAGCCAATCTTTCCGTTCCCCTCTCTCAAAGTTTTTGAACTGACTGTGATGTGAGTGTCCAGGTCTCACTTCCGTATATCATAACGGGCAGGACACACTGATCAAAGACTTTTCTTTTCAGGCAAAGTGGCAGTTTGCTTGATATATATATATATATATATATATATATATATATATATATATATATATATATATATATATATATATATAGGGGAAGGTGGGGTAGGTTGATACTCCTTTTGTTTTAGTTTTGCTCGTAAAATTTCACTTGCAAAACTAGAGGCCATACCAACACTTTGATGGTAAACGTTTTTCGATTTTTCAAAAGCCCAAAAAAATATAGCCAATTTTCCAATGACCTACATTTTGTCCTGACCTACAACTTGTTAAAAACCTGAACAAATGATGTAAATACACCAAATATTTAATGTTTAAGGACGGTTTATTAAGTTTAATGGTCAAATTTTAAATTTATTCTTATGTTTATTTTGTCAAATGACCTAAAAAAGAAAAATAATAGATGATACGTCATTCGATTTCTCCGATTCAACATCCAAATCTCAGTCACAATTCACACAAGTGTAAAAACACCGTGAACCGTGAATTTAAATGAACTGATATGCCGCATGTATTGTCTGCTTCGATGTCAACGGCAGACTACAAATCATACACAGCTCATTATCCGAATCAGAAGATGATGTTGGTGTTAATCGCTTTATCGATTTCTTAGGTGCCGATTTCTTTGGTAATTTCTTAGGGGTCTTGGACTCATTGCACTTTCGTTTCCGTTCCTTCAATACCGAAATTGTTTCCAGTAAAGTTAAAGTGGCACTTTTTAATGGCTTTCACTCACGGTCCGTTCGAGACATAGATGACAAGACATAGATGGCAAAAAATGACGCCGGGATGCGAAAACCAAGAAAAAATACATGTAATTTGTAACACGCTGATGGTATTTACCTTGAAAACTCTTTCAAAATTGATCACTTTATGGATAAATGAAACTTTCAATTCAAATGATTTTTACAACACCTCGTTTGGCAGAGGTGCAGATAATGCGTGTGTTATCTTTGAAACTTTATGAAAAGTGAGGTTTTGGTCCTACAACAATTTTATATAAATAACATTTGACATTATTAAAAAACCGAGAAATTGCGGTGTCTCAACTTACCCGATGACATAACTTCCGAGCTGAAGCCGACACACCCCCATGTGTATATTCTTTTGATGAGTTTTTCGATTAAGCTTGAAGAGATTTACCACTAAACACCAAAACACACTTTTTTTGAACTGCTCGACGCACGTTTCGCTAACCATGTTAGCATCATCAGGAGATGATTTAATCTCGAGAAATCTCGTGATTAAGCTAACTAACAAGATTTAATCTCTTGTTAGCTTGATCTAGATTAAATCATCTTCTGATGATGCTAACATGGTTAGCGAAACGTGCGTCGAGAAGTTCAAAAAAAAGTTATTTGGTGTTTAGTGGTAAATCTCTTCGAGTTTAGTGTTTCACACCAAAAGGTTCCAATAGAAGAATTGAGTTTTTCGATTGTTGTCGAAGAATTTTTTCCCAACTCTATTTAAAAAAGCTCTAGAACTATTCTTGTGATATTGAGCATTACTCACAAATGTTTCCGTCTAACTCAATAAATTTTAATTCGGATTACCGTAGAGATTATATCTAGTATGGCTAAAGATATGTGTGTACTAGATGTAAAAATGACGCGTTTTTGTCTGTTTTTTAATACGTATGGTCTCCTAGTAATATTTTCTCTCTGTACGGTTCAGGATCTTTAATCAAATTAGCAATTTCGAGTCGACCCCGACCTGTACATCGAGAGATTTTCGAAATCAACATTCTTCCCTTGTACATTTACAAAATTGTTTTTGTCCCATATTGGATTTATTTTCAGATCGATAGAAGAATGAGAAATTGATTCAAATTACAAGCTAAAGAAAAATAAACAGGTTGTATTTACAAAATATACAATCTTTTTATCCTTCTTCTTCGTGTTCTTTCTTTACAGCCATGATCTTTGGAGATTCATTCCGTTCACGTATTATGCGGACTACAGGGTTGTCATCTGTTCCTGTATTACCAGTCTTTCCAGGTTATTGCTGTCCCTGCGTTCAATGTGTCCAAATAATCTTAGTATTTGATAATGAGTAATTTGAGACCGCATTATACGTTCATCAATTTCTTGGCAATCCATCTCTGGCAATCCCCGGAATGCAAAGGACCCGTCTCTAGCATCAAAGTTCAAAAGAATCAGTGCACTTGAGATCTAATGGTTCATATTTTAGCAAGATATAACAATACTAGAAAAGTTGAGGTTGTTGGAAGAAGATCTTTTCTTCCTACCGTATTATTAATACTTGTAAACATTTTATAAGTATTACTCTATACTCTAAACAAACTGAAAATGCTCTAACATTAAATAATCTTATTTTTATACTTTTATTTTAAGCGCTTAGCAAAAATTGTTAATTCAAAATGGAAAGGAAAAACTTTTTCCAGCTAGAGCCTTGCATCAAAAAGAACAAGAAAAAAAACTCCATTATTCTACCTGTGCCGACGAAAATATTTTTAAGGGTTTTCCTTCCGTATAATTAATATCTCGCCGGGTAATTGAAACCAAATGAAAAATATATCTCCGGCCATAAAGTTCGCTCGTTTCTTTTTCACTTCTTGAAATTGTTCGATTTCGGACCAGCTAATGAAGATGGAAAAATTAAAACTCGAAAGAGAATG
Organism: Cosmopolites sordidus; assembly: GCA_031761425.1. NCBI lineage: Eukaryota > Metazoa > Arthropoda > Insecta > Coleoptera > Curculionidae > Cosmopolites > Cosmopolites sordidus. The sequence continues at coordinate 62,771 of JARFXV010001094.1, read as the reverse complement.
TATTTTTGAGCAGAGATAAATTTGACGAGGTTCGACCTTATTACTTTCTCATGAATAACGAAAAGTCTTCATCATTATTTTATTTTTTCTTGTCTTTATTTTCGTATTTTGTTTCATATAACATCCCCCAAATAATATTAAGGAACGAATTAATTTTGTGACTTTATATTTCGTAATTTGTACAATCTCTTTTCAATAAGAATGAAATTGAAATGAATCTTCGCTTAAGCAGGAGAGTGTATGAAAGAACGGGCATGTTCCGTAATGCCAAATATGGAGGAACAACGAAGCACATTACTCGTTTTCCAATAACAATGTCGGAATTTGTAAAATGTGGCACAATGTGAGAATCCGGTAATTTTTATTTCATCTTCCAGGACAAATTTTAATTGTAAAATTAATGTCGTTCAAATGTCTCGCTCGGTTTCGTCTGGTGGGATGCATTCTGAAAACTCAATTTTCGGTATTCTAAGGAGTAGTCACACATATCGCGTGGTCTATTTTTAATCATCATCATTCTCAAATCCAAGCAGTAACGAACATCTTGATTTCCAGATCTTTCCGACTGACGTTACCAGATACACGAAGCGAAGAACTACCAAAAATTTTCACAGCCCTTCTACCATACAGCCCACAAGCCCACAAGGTCCTTCTACCATACGTAAAAGGGATCACAGATAGGATAGGCAGACTACTAAGGAAACATAAGATCAGAACAGCCTACAAGCCGTACATAACTGTCGCAAATATCCTAAAAAACCCCAAGGACAAAATTAGACTGGAAAATCATGGGGTGTATAGTATATCTTGTTCTGACTGCAACAGACCATACATATTACAAACAGACGAATATCGGTCAGAATGCAAGAACATACAAAAACTTAAAAATCAAACGAACCTGTTCCAGCCCCATCTACAAACAAGACATAAAATCAATTTTGAAGGAGCCAAAGAAATAGCGAATATTGAAAACTACAAGGTCCGAACAATCAGAGAAGCCCTTGAAATAGAAGAAAGGGGTGAGCTAAATACACGAAACGACGCTTGCAACATTCCAAAAGTATGGAAATCCCTTCTGAAAAAAGAAGAAACGCGGCAACGTGGCGGTGAGGTAGAAAAATCAATAAACGGATGCCCGACAGCGTTGCCGAGCGTCGCAAATAGTCAACTACCCCGATATAATCTGCGCCGTCGCCGGCCGTCTATAAAAGCGAGCACAACGACATGTGCAAGTCAGTTGGACTCTTCAGTGGAAGCGGATAACACTTGAAAATGCCAAATGAGATTATGGTGAAATATCGTGACTCTTCACAGAATCAACAATATATATATATATATATATATATATATATATATATATATATATATATATATATATATATATGTTTGAAAAACAGAAATTTTTCATCCGTACTTCCACGTACCACTACTCGTCTCAAATCAGTCGCCGCCACCACGTCGGGACAAGTATCTCCCAGGACCGGTTTCTGGCCTCACAGCCGTCGTCAGCTGGGCTCGATCCCAACGCAGCGAAACAGCTGAATCGAAACGAACAGAGGAAGACCAAGTCAACTGGTCATATCGATGGCGGTTCGCAATCTCAATGCAACTCGCGCCATCCTACGATGAATGTTCGCGGCAGTCAAAAACTTCGCGATACATTCTTCCCACAACCTTGGATGTAGGTATAAGGTTTGCTCAAAGGATAGCGTAGTGGGGCCGTGGAGAGAGATATTTGAAAAACAGAAATTTTTCGTCCATACGTCCACGTACCACTGCTCGTCTCAAATCAGTCGCCACCACCACGTCAAGACAAGTACCTCCCAGGACCGGTTTCTGGCCTCACAGCCGTCGTCAGCTGGGCTCGAGCCCAGCGCAGGGAAACAGCTGAATCGAAACGAACAGACGAAGACCAAGTCAACTGGTCATATATATATATATATATATATATATATATATATATATATATATATATATATATATATATATATATATATATATATACATAAATATTATCAGTTTTCACAATGAAATAAAATAATTTCATTCGTAATTGAATCGTCTTCTTCCATCAAATCGAAATCCGTAAGCTGCCGCGTTCTTGGCATCTACCAGTGACGGATTGCGGTGTTTATAGAAGCTGCCGTGCGAATGCGTAGCTCTAGTCGAACCACCTTGTTCTCCTCTGGGATAGAACGCTTCGAAAGCTGTTTTGATCTCAGAATCGGTAAGATCCTAACAGTACAACATGCCTAAATAAAATGTTAACAAAGTAACCGCCAGGTAGAGCTTCATTGTCGCACAGTTAAGGTACAACAAAAATGTGTACGTCATGTTTTCGTTTGTTACTGTCGTTTGTACTTTCTCTTTTACTTTGTGCAATATTGTTGGAGGAGCTTTTGCGAAAGCAAACGTTATTTTCTACACAGTGCCTTCGTTTAATCTCGAAAATCACGTAATCTATAAATGTGAACAACAAACCTTGAATATAAAACTACAGGAAGGAGCATATGATCCCGTAAGTGTGACCGGAATGGTAGCTGCATATGGCCGACAACTGTTTCCGGTTTGGCAGTGGCTTAGGCCAGTATGAATAAAAACAAGAACCTGAGTGTTTCGTTTAAGAGATTTCACATAATCTCATAAATAATAATCCAAGGGCGTGGGATCGCCCGATCGTATAGGCCAGTTGACGTTACCATTCTGCGTCCAGGAAACTTTCCTTACAACAAATCGACTGTCTGATGAGATATATGATTCTTGGTGAAAGTACGTGGAAACAATAGCATGAATTTCATCATCGTCTTTAAAAAAATAGGTCCTATTACTCCTTCAGGTCAAAAACTGTACCAAACAGTGACTTTCTGACACAGATCCTGCAGTTATGTTTGATCACAAATACTTTGAGCAGTGGCGGCTCGTGGGTTTTTAAAGTAGGAGGGCGTAGAAGAAAATAGTGCTGCTGAAGATTTTTTTTTTTACTTTCCCCTTCCTCCTTTTTACTTTTCATGCTATTGAAACTCTATACATGAGGTAAACCAGAAAAATATTAAAAATTTTTATTGTTACTACTTACAAGGACATTGGAGGATGGGTTGTTGCGCGGATAACGAAATGAATATGTAGGTACTTACCGTTTCCCGAAGATTAAACTAGTCAAACAGTTTATTGTAACTGCAAATCAATAGAGAAAATTCGAAAAAGTTTATGAGAAGTTCGAAAAGTTCAAAAAAATATCGAAGTTTTGTGACAAAAAAGGGTTATTGTACATATTTTTGTCGATTGATAGGACCTCGCCGTTTCCTACTTTTACAGTGAAATTCCAATGACCTGTTGAATTTTTTAAATATGTTTTAATCAAGTTCAAAGTCGAAAAGAGCCTTTCGACTTCGGCTATGGTCATCGGTATAGTCACTAGTGTTCTCAATATCTTAGTTCTCCTTAAAAGCTGTATCCAGTCCCATATTCAAAATAAAATTTAATGTCTTTAAAAAGCCTTTAATGTATTCATTTTGACATATCCAGGACCTTGAATAAAAAATTCGGTCTTCAAATTTTCTTTTTCTATCGTTAGAAAACATTCACAAAATTTTTCGTCATTTATTGGAAGCTCTTTTTGATATTCTGGATAAATATCAAATAAGAAAAGTCTTACCCATGAAAGATGGTTCATGAATTTGAAACGCTCATTATTTTGAAAAGTTATTATTATATCACAAACTTTTCTAGCGGAGATGTTTAAATTTTCATCATTTTATTTTCGTTTTTTCTTATAAGGTATACTATTCTTCAAAAGTATGTGTTTCAGCAGATGGTAAATTATTTCTGATCTCGCTAATTTTTTGTTCAAAATATTCTATTGCCATTTGAATTTTTAAACGGTCTGTTTGAATTAACTGTAGTTGATCATACAAAATATTCATATGTGGCATAACCTTTGCAAAAAAATGTAACCTAAGCAAAAAAATATCGTCCTACAACCATTTGAGGAACCCAGCGGCTTGCAAGGTAGTTTCTGCATTATATTTATTTGTTTCCCGTTGTTGGATATTCTCAAAACATGTCTATCATTTCTTCTTTAAACCTAAAACTCGTAGCTATAGTATGGGATTGAGAAGTCCAACGTGTTTGTGATAACCTGGATATTCGTTTGTCACAAATTTGTCGTAATGCAACGGTTCAATCTGGCCAATGTGTAAAAAAACTGGAAATTTCAGTTATGTTACCAAAACAAATCTCAAACTTGTTGAGTTTGAAACAGCTTGCTCCAACAATTTATTAAGCTGATGAGAACGGCAATTTACAAAGTGTGCATTTTTATACACATTTTTTACTTTTACATTCACACCTCCTAAATGACCAGGCATAACAGCAGCTCCATTACAAGTTTGAGCTATTAATTTATCTGGGAAAGTTCTAAAAACAGGTCTTAACTGTTGTACAATGCATTCCGAAATATGCTCAGCATCTTGTCCTGTTGGATATGAAAACGACCAAAATCGTTCAAAAATGCAACCATCTAACTCGTATCCGAACACTAAAGCCACTTACGTTTGAACCGAAATGTTAGTGGTATCATCATCCATATATGCAGTAAAAAATGATTTTTAAATTTCTTTCACAATATCTTTACGGCAACTTTCCAACATACACTGCAGTAAATCGTTCTGAATGCTTTTAGAAGTCTGTTTACAAACTTTCGAGTCATTCTTTCGGCCTTCTTCAGATACGAAAGTACATTATTAATATTTGTTTCCATATGCTTTATCTACCTCTTGAGCAATATGTGGCATGGTGTATTCGTTGTGCCTTTCTATGGCCTGCTGTACAACCTGGATGTGATCCATTGTATTGAATCCACTTCGAAATCCTGCTTGTTCTTTTGGTTGTGCGTCATTCAATTTTCTTAATATTCTTTATTATATTCTAAGATATTATCTTAGTGAAAACTTTATACATTACTGATAGGAGGTTTATTGGACGGTAGTTCTTTAAATCTTGCTGTGCTCCTTTTTTATGTAAAAGGATTTCTTCTGCATTTTTCATATGTCAGGTACTTTTTGTTCTTTGAGGCATTTTGAGTATAATTCTGCCAGTGCTTTATGTAAAGTCCGACCACCAGCTTTTAGCATTTCGACAGTTACACTGTCCTTTTCTGTGGCCTTGCCGTTTTTCATCGATTCTAGAGCAGTTATCACGTCTTCCACTAGGATATCTGGTATTTCTTCTCTCGTGAGTATTGTTGTCTTTGATTGGTCCTGATCTTCATATAACTGTGCATAAAATTTTCTGACAAACTCTAACATTTCCGTTTCCTCTATGTATATATATATATATATATATATATATATATATATATATATATATATATATATATATATATATATATATATATATATATATATATATATATATATATATATATATATATATATATATATATATATATTATATATATATATATATATATATATATATATATATATATATATATATATATATATATATATATATATATATATATATATATATATATTGGTTAGTTGCTTGACTGGGAGGAAGCCCCACCCATCCCTTACATTGGAAAGCACACGTTTCGTCTGTGGATGGTTAGACTCATCAGGGTACCGACATATGCTCTCTCGCCAAGAATAGGGAGTCCCTCTTCACAATTAAACAACCCATATTTTCGCCGACTGCTCGTCGGATGGTTTATTCATTGAGTTTTTTTACTTCTTTGACAATGAGACAACAGTAGTCAGGAGTTATACACACCCGACCGTTGAGTTCCACAATCTCATGTGGAACGCACAACAACCTGTGTCTCCGCTATATTGAGCATTGGTTATCTCAATGCATTTATTAAAGTCTAAATGTTTTGTAGCATCAATAAAAACTTTAAAGTGTCCTGCACCAGTTGCACAACCAGGGATTGATTTGCAAAATAACATGTTTTCTTTAATTGACCCCTCGCATTGGTATCGGGCAAAATACAAAACTGCGCCAAGTTCGACACGTCTGTTGACTCGTCGAACTGAATAGCAAAAAATTCGTTTGATTTAACCTTTTCAATTCTTTGATCGTGAACATCATCGGCCGTTTCATTAGTACGTTTCGATATTGTGTCATTTAAAAAAGGTATAGTTTTCAACTTTTTTGCTTTTTCCGTACTTATCGTCGCATTGACCATATCAATGGCAGCGGGTAAAATGAGCTTTTCCGCAATTCTCTGGGGCTTAGACTCCCTGGCCACTCTTAATGTTACTAAATAGGGTGCTTGAAGTGCAGGGGTCTAGAAATTTGTTAATCTTTCAAGTCGAAACTCGAATAATTCTAATGGTTTTTGTAAAGTGCGTGTTTTGTTTCCAGAGGCTGGACTAATTCTGAAGACTTCATACTTTCCGCGGACAGAACATAATAACAAACAACACATAACGTGCTTTTCATCCAAGGCAAGGAATCCATATTTTAAATATGTTTCGTTGTACAATCTGATCGTTTTCTTTACTGTTTCACCAGATGTGGACGGTACATTTTGTTTTGTCACAAATGTGTCCATTTTATTTAATGTTATTAATTTATTTTTTTATTTCCACAATGTTATTAATTTATTTAACACTGAGTCAGAGAAGAAATCGTAGTATTTAACACCGGATGAGAGAAAAAATCGTCGTACTTGTTTTCGTAAAAACAAGTACGAGGTCTCGTTCCTTTATTTTGATAACCAAAGCGCATAGCTTGTCCGAACCTGCCTAAGCGTGCTCGGGACGAATGATCCGTCTCGCATGCGCGGACGGATGGCGCGAGGTGCGCAGGCACGTTATTTTACAAATGCGTGCAAGTGCAGGGCACAGGTTCGAACGGATAAAAGTATTAGGCTTGTTCTAGCAACGATTTCAAACGGTTCCAGACCATCCGGAGTTTGTGCAGATGACCGAAACATTCACCTGCACAAACTCCGGACGATTTGAAACCGTTTGAAATCGTTGCTAGAACAGACCTAATGTAAGAACAAGGTGTTACGCAAGTCTTGTAGTTCATTCGCTTGTATTCATTCACAATTACATCCGTCAATGACGATTCGCCATTTAATACAAAGACAAATAGATGATTCGTAAGCGTTTGAACACGCTCGTAGGAGTTTATAAGCCATTTAAAAATAAAAACGATTCTTCATAAATCACGATAGTGAAAAAAAAAGACGAATCGTCACCGTGTTAGCAGGTCGAAGTAAAACTTTGACAAACGTTATATTAACATATTGTGATGAGGGGGTTGCAACATTTTTTAATTAACTTTTTAGTTTTTTAGTGGGTCGCAGCACTAAATCTTTTTAGAAGCGTTGCTCTAAGCGCATGTGAAGCTAACAAATCCGTTTGCAAAATAATCCTAATGGTTAATGCGTCTCAACCAAACCTAGACTCAAAATTGAGACAGTACTTTTTAAAAGCACTACATTTATATCCATTTTGAATTTTAAAGTGGGGGATTATTTTAATTCCATCTATTACCGGTAGGCGTAATTCTTGTTTCCTAATGGATAAGTATGGTTTATGCAGTCACTCAATGTACTGTACTGTATTAAGCTGCTGACGAGTGTAAATTCCCCGGAGTGCTTCAGAATATGGCGGTAAACGCGTGGTTATTTTAGCAAATGTCTGACTTACTACGCGCTTATAATGTTTATCTAATAGCAGTGTATGAAAGCTGAAATAGTTTTTCTCTTAACTCTAGACAAATAGAAACTTTTAAGGCAAGCACTATATGCAGCTGCCCTACCGATTAATCTACAATTATACAGATTTAAATGAAATTCGTCAAGTTTAAATTAAATATACTGTTCTGGCTAATACATTTTGTCTTTTTATAGGAAATTTTATAAAACTTAGACCGTAAATTAACCGCTTGATGTAAACAGCTCCCTCTTATTTAACTATGAGCAATAGACTAGTGTTTTATCTTAAATAAATAGTTGGATATATATATATATATATATATATATATATATATATATATATATATATATATATATATATATCTACATATATATAGAAAAAAAACCAAAAGCAAAATCAAAGCATGGAAACTAGAACCGGACATTGAACGAAGAATAATTCCAAGGGAAAAATGAAGCAGATGTCCTAAACTTTACGGTCTACCCAAAATACATAAACCAGAAATCCTATTAAGGCCCATAGTAAGTGCCTTCGGTTCTCCAACACGAAATTTGGAAAAAGATCTAGCAAGTATCATGCAACCAAGCGTCAAACTTGCCGAGTCCTATGTTCACAACTCAGAACATTTAATAAGGATGATTAAAGATTTCCAAGTAGAGGATACAGACATACTGGCAAGCCTGGACATTGTCTCAATATATCCAAGTATTACCATACACGAGGCCCTGGATCTAATTTCGATGATCGAAGATTTTCCACCATTTACGGGGGAACTTTCCGAACACTGCTTGAAGAATACATATTTTTTCTTCAACCAGCAGATTTACAGACAGACCGAAGGTGTCCCAATGGGATCTTCTTTATCACCCGTTATAGCCAAACTGTTCATGACCGACTTCGAAACAAAGGCATTGACTAACGCTCCTTTAAAACTTAAACTTTGGAAACGCTACATAGATAATATCTTTATAATATGGCCTCACGGAAACGAACTTCTAAACAACTTCCTAACTCAGTTAAACGAAATCCACCCCAGAATACAGTTCACTCTGTAGGTCGAACAGGATAGAAAACTGTCGTTTTTAGATCTCCTTATCACAAGGAAACTTTCTGGAACACTCGAATACACAGTGTATAGGAAACCAACTTACACCGATCGATATATATATATATGTTTCTTCTTTAGCACCAGAAGATATATGTTTCAAAGAGTCAAAAATGTCCAATGAGACTGCCCGTTATGTTACGGAAGTGAGACCTGGATACTCACATCACAGTGGACTGGATACCGCTTGATCGCAAATTTCCACGGGGAAGACTGAAAACACGATGAACTGATGACATTATTAATTATATTGGACCCGAATGACAGAGGAGAGCTCAGGACCGCGAGAGTTGGAAGCTTGCTGAAGAGGCCTTCATCCTGCAGTGGATAGCTACGGGTTGGTGAGGATGATGATGATGATAAATAAATATATATATATATATATATATATATATATATATATATATATATATATATATATTTTTTTTTTTTTTTTTTTTTTTTTGACCCAACGAAAATAAAACCAGCCCTAACAGAAGAGCTTGATAAACAACCAGCACAGAACTGGCAAGAATTGAAACAAAAAGTTATTAAAACGGCCTTAAAGTTGGTCCCTTTACAAAAACGTAGAAAATATCCGTGGTGGGATGAAGTTTGCGAGCAAACAGTATTAAGCCGAAGTAAAGCATTCAAAGATTGGAACGGTCAAAAAACAGCAATAAACTATAACATCTTTTTGGAAGTAAGAAAAGAAATATCGAAGCTAATTAGACAAACTAAAAGAAAATATGAAAACAATCAACTTAATAAAATAGAAAAAGATTTCCAAAAAAATAACACCCGAAACTTTTACAAAACTTTGCTTCCAGAAGGAAAACGGACAATTAGCTCTAAATAACCAAGACAATTGCAAAGAACTTGCGAAATATTTTGAACAAATACTAAACTGTTCTGAGCCCTTAAACAAATTAACAACACTAAAACCTAAACAAACAAACCCAGATTCATTACCACCGAATGAAGATGAAATAATTAGGCAAATCAAGCGGCTTAAAAATGACAAGGCTTCCGGTGAAGATGGAATCACTGCTAAACTTTTGAAATCCACGGGTCCAGGTACAATCAAGGAAATAACCAAAATTCTACAAGAAGTTTGGCGAACCGCACGGATTCCGGAAGATTGGAAAGATGCTCTAATCCATCCACTACATAAGAAAGGAGATAGAACGGATGTAAACAACTATAGAGGGATATCTCTTCTCCCAGTTTGTTACAAGATTCTATCTCAATGTCTGCTAGACAGAGCACAGGGACAGTTAGAACCTAACATTGGTGAATATCAAGTAGGTTTTCGACCTGGCAGATCCTGCCCTGAACAGATCCTGAATCTGAAGTTGATTCTAAGACATCAAAAACTGTACAATAAAAATCTCGTCTGTACATTTGTGGATTTCAAAAAAGCATATGATTCTACTGACCGCGAATCTTTATTCCGAATCTTGAAAGAACAAGAACTAGATCTGAAAACGCTGGCAATTATTAAAGCAACGTTAACTAACACAAGGTCAAAAGTTAAATTCATGGGTGAGATCTCAGAGCCGTTCGAAATTTAAACTGGAGTGAGACAAGGGGATGGACTCTCGCCACTCTTATTTAATTGTGTTCTAGAAAAAGTAATACAGGAGTGACGTGAAAAAAAGTTGGCCCTGAATATTGACCAGCCCATTAAACTGGGGAGAACCAACATCAAATTGATTGTCTGGCATTTGCTGATGATCTAGCAATTTTAGCTCAAGTTGTATTAACGGCACAGAAACAGATTGAAATCCTAAAAGAAACAGCAGAAAATGTAGGACTCCAAATTTCCTTTGAAAAGACACAATACATGACCTGCAACAGACTAAGAACGCCATTTCTAAAAACAAAATATGGTAACATCAGACGAGTCTCTCAATTTAAATATTTGGGTGAAATAATCATGGAAAATGGGTTGGAAAAAGCGGCCAATAAGGGTAGATGTCAAAAAATGTAAACGGCATTGAGACTTACACAAAATATTTACAACAAAAAATGCCTATCTAAAAACACAAAACTGAGACATTACAACACAGTTATTAAGCCAGAATGTCTATATGCTGCAGAAACGCTCATTTGGAATAGAAAGAGGGACATCGAGGACATTGAAAAGAAGGAAAGAAAAATCGTAAGAAAAAACCTAGGCCCCAAACAAATAAATAGCACAACATACCGACTTTGAGAAAACCAAGAAATCAAACAATACACAGATATACATAGCGATATGAGAAAAAGAAGACTTAAGTTTTACGGACACATAAAACGGATGAATCCGAGTAGGTTAACTAGACAAGTAGTCGAATTTTATGAAAATAGGGGTAAAGCTAAAGTAGAAATAATTAAATGGATTGCTGCAATTAAAGAGGACCTAAGATCAGCAAATATTTCACAAAGTGAAATTCAGGATAGAGGCTGTTTCAGACACAAGGTGAACGTTTGGAAGGTTGGCCAGAGAGAAAAATGTAAGAAGACTGGAACAACTTGGTCTGACGAAAGGAAAAAAGCTCATAGCGAAAGAATGAAATTAGTATGGGCACAAAGGAAGGCTAACAACAACAAACGCCTCTAATTGTACTTCGCGTGGTCCACTAGGGCCCATACGTGAATAATAATAATATATATATATATATATATATATATATATATATATATATATATATATATATATATATATATATATATATATATATATATACCAATATGTAATATACCATTTTCAAATGACACAATATCGAGACGTACTAATGAAATGGTCAATGATGTTCATGATCAAAGATCTGAAAAGGTTAAATCAAGTAAATTTTTTTGCTATTCAGTTCGTCGAGTCAACAGGCATGTCGAACTTGGCGCAATTTTGTGGTTTGTCCGATACGAGTACGTTTTTTCTTTCAAAATATAACCTCTCAAAAAATCTATATGTTTTAGGACAACGTTGGGAAGTTCCAGAAGGCCTCATCTTAGATCATCTTTTTTTCATTTAAAACCGACTTTTTTCAATACGTTGCGTAATGACATAAGGCATCCGTCAAACAGTTGCTTATCTTTTAATTTCTTCTCATGTAAGTAATTTAAAGTTACATGCTGCCCTGAAAATTCAAATTAAACTGTGAGTGCGTACGATGGGTTTAAGAACAGTCTTTTCTGCAATTCTTAGGTTACAAATAATTACTGTGTTCATAGGTGATATAAACGGTGTCACGAATAGAACTTGTATCCAAAGCTGCAGTATTGGTAACCCTTTTAGTAAAATTACGTTTTCTAGGCGATTTTAAATTTTCATTGTTTTTCACTTTTTGTGAAATAGTTCTAACAGTGGACATACTCAATCTTAAGACTGCTAAAAAATATGATCTAAACTAAACATATGCAAGTATTAGCAATTAACTTAACAACCTCTCTAACAGCCGCAAAGGGTAACAATGGACTATTATTGTCTCGTTCGTATTCAAAATAGTATATTAGAGATGCCACAAACTTTTGACAAAGACGATTTTAATGATTTGGTATTTTACAGGCGCGATTTAAGTTCTTAAAGAAACTGTTTTCGGTCGCAAGGTAAAAATGAAAGTTTACGCTTAGATACAAAAGGGATAGCCTCCAAACGTGTCAATAAATATCAACAAGACAAATTTTAAACCCAACAACATCGCATATGCTCCCAACTGAACACAGCAGCTAAATTTAAACTTTATTGAATACATTCCATTTGATTATTTTATTATATAATTTTTTGTATTGGTATTTCTGCTGTTCTTAAATAGCGTCATCGATGACGTGCAGCGGTTTTAGTTTTATACAGGCTATAAAGATGTAATAGTACAACCAGGTAATCAGAATATCCATTGGATCATACCATATCTTCAAAAACATACCGACTGACAATTGACTAGCGTAAAATAGACCCCAAGTTTTGCAGTCAGTGTCTGCAATATATATATATATATATATATATATATATATATATATATATTTATATATATATATATATATATATATATATATATATATATATATATATATATATATATATATATATAACACTGGGGAACAGCAATTTTGTTGACTTGGATCTGTGACTTGTTTTTGAGTAATTCTTCATCTCTGAATTCTATCACGAATCTATCACGTCAAGTTCTTAAGCTACTGCATACCTCTCATTTTACCTTAAAAGTGTACATACGAAAGGAAATAAGGTGAGATCTGACCAAATAGATTAGAATACTTTATTCATACAGAGGTTAACATATTATTAAAAGTTAAATTGTGTTTATATAAAAAATAAACAAAAGATATTATGGTAAAAATTTCTTCTTATAGCTTTCCCTGGAGTGTTCAGTTTGTGGACATTCTCGCTTGATGCTCCAACAGTAGTCAGCCATCATACTGGCATCCCATCTACCTTGATACCGCGCTTCCACAACCTTTAGATCTTGGTGGAATCGCTCGCCCTGTTCATCACTAACAGCACCAAGATTTTCTGGGAAGTGAGCAAGATGACTATGTAAGACATGCAGTTTGATGCTCATGTTGCAATCAAGCTTTTTAAAGCTCTCCAAGAGTTCTTGAACAATTTCGATCTAATTCGGGGCTCGTGTATTTCCAAGAAATTCTTTAACAATATTTTTAAAAGCCAACCAACCATTCCTTTCAAGTTCGGTCATGTTTCATTGAAATTTTCATCTTTAACGAGTTGCCGAATCTGTGGACCATCAAACACACCAGCCTTTATCTTTTCATATCACAGGTTAGGGAATGCCGAAGTGATGTACTTAAAGCAGTCTCCTTCAATTGACAAAGCCTTAACAAATTGCTTCATGAGAACTTGTTTTATATGCAAAGGCGGAAATACAATGTTTTTTTCTGTGGATATGTGGCTAATTTAAAATGTTTGCATCACCAGGTCAGACCTTGGCGGCCAGTTCGATTGCACCCAATGCTTCTCACGACCTCTGCTGTCCCACATGCACAAAAAACAGGGCTACTTGGTATACCCGCGCTGCTGGCCAAGAAGGAAACAGACCATTTTAAGGTCAATACAGATGATCCAATGGTGCATGTTATATTGCAACAAGCCAATGACTTTCTTTAGGTCACCATATTCTTCACGCAAAGAAACCGAATGACCTATTGGGACTGAACCGTATAAATTTCCATTATGTAGGAGAACACACTTCAAGCTACGCTTTGAGCTATCTATATACAATCGCCATTCAGTTGCGTTGTAGTTAGAAATGGCCCATTCTTTCATTAAACCTTCTACGTTCTGGCAATATACAAATCCGTCATTATTTCTGAAGTACTGTCTAAATTCACTTTCTCTGGATCGGTAGTAAGTGACTTTAGCTCCTTTGTCAAGCAAATTTTTTTTCGTGCAGTCTTGAAGCTAATAATTCCGATGCTTTTTTGGATAGTCCCAAATCTCGTGCTAAATCGTTTAATTCGTGTTGATTGAATCCTTTACGAACAGAATCAGTGGACACTTTGAATTCTTGGTCGGTGGAGTCACTTCGATCTTCACTTGATTCACATTTTTGTATTTCTAAAGAAGGTAATTCTTGAAAAACTGGCACTGGAATTTCAGCTGAATGAGGCACGGGCGTATAGCTGACGGTAAACTAGGGTACTCAATTTTATGTTTGTTTTTCTTGTTTAATCCTGATGTTTTCACTATCCAAAGTAGCAATCACTTAAGTGATCTTTGGGCTCTCGCCAAACCATTGGTATACCAAACGTGTTCTCTTCATCCACATTCGTAAACTCTCTACATACTGCTTGCACACTTTATGAGGGGCCCATGATTTATCTTGGTTACCTATTTTCCTGACAAATGTACTAATCCTGACAAATGTACCTTGCCTGACAAATGTACTAATATTAGTCCGTTGAATGGGGATGGTAAAACTGCCACATATATAACAAAATGAATCAGGGCTGTTTAAACACTTACGACGAGAACTACCATAGGCAGATGAAGATCTGTAGTTGTGTATGTGTACTTTGACTTCACTATATCAGAGCGACACAGACCCGCATACTTTAGCATCTCATGCGTAACTGACCGAACTAGTTTTGGATGACGCAACGTCACTCACACCCCCACTCCTAGGTCGAAGAAGGTTCGCCGGTAGGAGATCAGTAGTAACTTCTGTGATTCGCCAAGCTTAGTAGGATGCACAACAACTGTAAAGATAAAACATGACGTGATAGAAAAAAAACTAAATAAAGTTTTGGAATTAGCATGTCAATTTACGTATAAAACAGCTTAAATATCGAACTCAACAGAAATTATTTTTCAAATTGTTCCCCAGTGTAATTTGACGACCCGTTAATCGATTGTAATGATGACGGTCTCGTTTTATAAAGGAGATATACAGCTTTCAGATTATATATTGTATCGATAGATTGCATTAGTAGTTTTCGCAAAATTAAGGAAATATATATTTTTCGACATGCTGTTCTAAGGCATATATGAAATGTGTAGTTTTTATACATTTCCCTTTTTATTGCAATTTAATGGACATTTATTTTGATAAGATGTAGAGTTTTCAATAATTTTATTGTAGTCTAGTGTCATATGCGTTTTTCTGGTCTATAAAAACCTTAAGGATATCTTGTTCATTAACGATCATTTCTATTGTAAGTTATTTTAGAACCATCATGGCATATAACTTTTTTATAATAACGACAGAATCAATTGCCTTTTTACAAGAAACATTTTTTGTTGCAGGTTCAAATCACAAGTGAATACATCTTAAAGATGGTAATCGAGCGCGAAATCATCGTTTAATTGACTTGACCGAAACCGTTAATAACAACCGGCAACTAATTAACGCACGCTGAAATCGAAACCCCTAAAATGAGGTTCGTTTTGCCCATATTGATTTCCGCCCTGTTGATAAAAGGTAAGTTGTTTTGGCTTTTGCTTAGATGTTTGATTATGTTATCGAGAACTTGGCAATGCCGAAAATGCGGGCAGCGCCTCGGGTCACATCGGTCGGAAGAGCGAGTCGAAATTAACATGGATTGTTCATTGAGATTGTTTTACGAAAATAACATTAATATATCTCTTAGTTCTTCCACTAATAGTAACTTTTATTCTCAAAATTAATTGAGATATACTCAATAGCATTATGATTTATTTAAACTATCGGATAGTGTTTTTCAAATTGAGGGGTGTTTTTTTATTTCTTTATTAAAACACAGAATTTGATTGATTTCAAAAACATTTTTACTGATTATTGATTGATTTGTCCGTTACTTTGTGATCTGTTATCTATCACTTTTATTTTTAAACAAAATTTGTGTGACTATAGTTTCGTAAAACAACTTTACATTCTCAAACACTACTTTAAAACTAAGGATTTACAGCTGTTTATCTATTCTATGTACCTAATTATACTTTTATTGGGGTTAATTTTTTACAATATTTTAAATAGTGGGGAATTTCGGAGATCCGTCCGAATAGCTGTCTAGACGGATCTTTACTATATTTATAAATTTCAATAGCTTCTATAATGTTTAATTTTTTGCTTTTGGGCGGTTTAGGATGTAAAGGATTCTTATGAATCAATACTGAATCATTTGGGGGTAACAGTAGACCAGCCCTGGAGGTTAACATGAATCGGGCCTTGGAGGTTGTTCATGATCGGGCAACCTCCAATAAACTTGAAATTGCATCTGATAAGTCCACGTACCTGGTGTTCGGTAGGAAGTTAACTAGGAATCCTACGGTGAAGATCGGTGGAAATCATATTAAAAGATCTAAACAAACCAAATATCTAGGAATCACGGTGGATGACAAGTTGTCATTCACATTGCATATTAAACTCGCATGCGAGAAAGGCAAAACGTTGTTCCAGGCCTTAAAGCGATCCCTGAGTAGAGTTTATTCAATGCCTGCTGAGTCTTTAAGAACAATATTTTACGGGGCAGTTATCCCGGTCCTAACGTATGGATCTGAAGGTTTTTCGGACAGGCTGACCATGGCTAGGAACATTAACAGACTAAAGTCTCTGCGGGGGGCCATCGCGCACAATGGGAGCATATATAACAACCTCCACAGCTGCTGCTTCAGTATTGGCCATTATCCCGCCCATCATATTTGAATACCTAGACTCCAAAACTTATAGAAGAGGAATGATGTTTAACAAATTCAACAAGATCGCTCCGGGAGAACCAAGGATGAACAGGAAGAACATAAGAAACACCTTAAGAACCAGAACGAATGAAATAAAAAAAAAATAAAAAAAAGAGGGGCACCATCTATCCCCTTTAGGGATAGGTGGTGGAGAGGGTTATGGTGGGTTTCCCCTTTTTCTTTCTTTCTTTCCTCACCCTAAATGTGGCAATTTTGTTTATTAACATAGCCACCAATTTCAAAATGGGCTTCATAGGAAAAGATGATTTCTTGAGAAAAATGTGTGTTGTTTGATCCAGTGGCTTCTTTTACTGATTTTGTCCTAATTATTTTGATGGTCGACCAATGAAAATTTCTAGGTCTTCAGTAACACATTCACGTACCATATCAATATGGTTTAGTGAACGACCTCTGTGACTATATATTGCTCTTCTTTTGTCTTCCACCGAACCAGTTTCTTGCAATTTTTGAACAACTCGATTGACAGTGCTTTCAGATAGACGATTGTGTAAATCGTACATATCACGTTTTTATAACAATTTTCTAATAACATTCTTCACTGTACGAAAATAATTCAACAATTTTAAGGCGTCTATATTTAAGTGATATACCTTGCACTTCTGAAATGAGGTTGGACATAGGCAAATTCACAAACACCATCTGGGTTTTATTCAAGAATTACAAAAACAACAAATACAAAATACAATTAAAATTTACAATTTTTTTCCTGGCCGTTTTTAATATTATTATGTTTTGTTTTTTGGACTTTTCTTATTATTAAAATTATTATTAATTTTATTAATAAATTTTATTTATTTATGATTATTAAATGATTATTTTTTAGTGATTTGTTAACATTTCGGTTTATTTATAAATCATTTAAACAATTCATTTATATCCAATTGAAAAATTGATTTCTTAATTTTTTTTAAATGAAAAATTGGTCTAAAGATTGTAATAAACCGAAACGTTAACAAAATAACAAAAAAATAATAATAATAATATATATATATATATATATATATATATATATATATATATATATATATATATATATATATATATATATCCGTAACCGTAAACTGTATAACTGGTATAATCCGTAAATTAGATTGGCAACAGGATGGTGTAAAGATCAATGGTGCAAACTTAAATCATCTTAGATTTGCAGATGATATCGTTCTCCTTTCACAAGACCCAGAGTAGCTGCAAAGACGCAGACAAGAACTGCAAAGGGCTGGCGAACCATTCGACTTGAAAATAAACCTGAAAAAGAGTCAGGTTATGTTCAATAACTTCGCTCAGGACAGAAGAATTCCAGTTTTAGAAAGGGATTTGGAGATTGTTGACAGCTTTATATATATTGGGCAGAGGATTTCAATCGAGGGGAATACCGCCCGCGACGTGGAACGGCGTGTTAAATGTGGTTGGCAGGCATTTGGCAGGCTCAACATTGTGTTTAAGAGCAGACTCCCACTTTGCCTGAAGAGAAAAGTCTTCGATTAGTGCGTTCTATCCGTTATAACATACGGAAGTGAAACCTGGACAGTCACATCCCAATCAATTCAAAAACATCGGGTAGCCCAGACGGGAATTCAAAGATTGTTTGGTATTACAAGACGAGACAGAAAGTCCTGCGCATGGATCAGGGAACAAACGAAAGTCTGTGACATCATTGGAAGAGTAAAGCGATTGAAATGGAGGTGGGCAGGCCATATAGCAAGGCGATGAGATGACAGATGGTCTAAGGCAATTCTGGAGTGGATACCGCTTTATCGCAAACGTCCGCGAAGAAGACCGAAAGCACAATGGATTGATGACATCGTTAAGTAGATTGGATCAGATGTTTTTCGACCATGTAAATTAATTATAGTTATTTGGGGAAGTTGGTTGGATTCAGGCAGGCGGTCAGCACTAACACAAAGTGTTTATTCATCTCAATATTTCGTAATTTTTATGGTGACGTTATCGGGAGACACTAAATTTTAATAACATAATAGGAATAATATAGGACACAAACATGTTAAAATATAGAATCAGGAAACATACTTCTATACACTTACAAATAACGTATGTGGTCTAAAACGTATGCATATAAATAATATTTTTGAATGATACGAGCCCCAAACATGAATTAAAAATATTTTTATACACTAAGGTATTCCATCGAGATTGAAAAGACTGGAGCAGTTTCAAACAGAACATCAATTATTTGGTATTATTTGAGATGATAAATACTACTAAGACCACTAGTATCTGATTTCAAGTTCATCGTGGTTTTATTTTGTCTTATATGACACATCTCCTAAAACAGTCTTTTTTGTAGTTGTTCACCTGTTGTATGACCCTTTCATTGTTATGTGTTTTGTCTTATTATGTCCAGTACTGAGGAAATGGTCAACCACAGCACATCTATTGTTGTGCTTACGGCAGTCACTCTTGTGCAGTGTCATTCTCTGTTTAAGCCATTGACTGGTTTGACCTTGGTCTTGGATTAGTACCAGAAACTCACTGCGGCAGGTAGATTCATCAAGTACCATTCAAGTCACTCCAGGAGCCAAAAATATAATACAATTGTCCAAATAAAAAACAGGATCACAACCATCAGCCGCAGCATTCTGTTACAAAAAAAAATCTATATGAATTGTTTCTGAACAATGATTACCCTTAAATATATATTGAAACTGTTGATATACAGCACACAATTCTATGATGGCCCTTTAGAAGATAACAGGCCAGAAGCAGGTCAGAAACCTGGACGCTCACATCGCAATCAATTCAAAAACTTCGGGTAGCACAGAGGAGAAGGGAAATATGTATGCGTGGCTTTACAAGACGAGACAGACAGTCCTGTGCATGGATCAGGGAACAAACGAAAGTCTGTGACATCATTGGAAGAGTAAAGCAATTGAAATGGAGATGGGCAGACCATATAGCGAGGCGATGGGATGACAGATGGACCAAGGCAATTCTGGAGTGGATACCGCTTGATCGCGAAGGAGACCGAAAGCACGATGAATTGATGACATCGTTAAGTATACTGGACCAGAGTGACAGAGGAAAGCCCAGGACCGTGAAAGTTGGAAACGTACTGAAGAGGCCTTCATCCTGCAGTGGATCGACACGGGCTGATGATGATGATGATGATATATACATATATATATATATATATATATATATATATATATATATATATATATATATATATATATATATATATATATATATATATATATATAGGCTATGGTCATCCATATTCAGGAAGGAAAAGAAGAAGAAGAAAATGTTTGTAGGACAGCGTTATAAATCTGGGTGATGTACTTCAAGCCGACTCTTGGAACCGACATATGAAAAGGGGCTTATTTGGAAATAATTATACTATCATCATTATTATATATTTAAGTCAACGCAATTAAATAAATAGGAAATTCTTGTACCGTCATAAATTTTACGAACTACATAGCACAAAAAACGCGATTGTATTCCTTGTCGTTAAAGTCCGCTTAAACAGTCATGTGGTTTTATTGTCCACGTTCGAGTGAACCTCAGCAACTACGAACACAAACAACTATTATTAGAATTATTGCCAGGCGGACTATTGAAAAGCTTAATTGGTTTTGACAGCCACTCAAAGCCCATTCGGAACGATTTCTGGTAAAGAACAAATTTTTTTCCTTCCACTACTTTTTTATAAACACGATCAGCAACTTTCAAATTAGATTATTGTTAGCATTATTATTATTTATATAGAAAATAATAATCAGTTTAGTTGCTGTATCAACTAAAAAATACAATAATACAATTATAATAATTATAATAAAATGTAAATCCATTATTATACTTATTAATGATATGCAAAATGGAACTGAAAGCAATTAAAAAAGGTCTAATCCAGTTCCATTTTTTTTTAATTCAAACATATAAGAAGTAACCGAGTATATACAATTTCTCTATAATTTTTACAATTTATTGATCAATATAGTACCAATAAATGAGCAAACAACAACAGTAACAGAGACAGATATATATATATATATATATATATATATATATATATATATATATATATATATATATATATATATATATATATATATATATATATATATATTATTAGGTCTGCATAGACCCGGTGGATCACGCAAAGCATCCTGACTCATTTTCGAGTGTTTTTTCTGATCCTCCACACCTCTCTCATGGATTCTCTTTCTCTCCTCCGTCCACTTTGTTCCTGATCCCCTCGAAACTTCGCTCTTTGATGCAACGTTCCACCTATGTATTTTGTGTCTATACGTTCCTCTATCCTCAATCTCTGTCGGACCCATCTGAGGCTTTTCCAGATCAGCTCTGACTTGTGCGATCCATGGTACTGTTGACTTGACTCCTTGTATGTACGTAAGAATTCTGTTGCTGAGTCTTGTCGGTGGGAGTCTACTGATATGTCCATAGAATTTCAACCTTCTCTTTCTTATTTCCGCCGCTACGTTGGACATTCTCTCTGTGGTCTTTCTAGAATGTAGTCTATATCCTTCCTCTGTCAGTTTTGAGTTCTTCTTTTAGTATTTTTTCTATGTCGCTTTTTGTATGGAGTGTAAGTGTCCCGCTTGCGTATAGTACCTCTGATTTGATTATTGTGTTGTAGTGTCTTATTTTTGCGTGTGTGGATAGGCATTTCTTATTGTAGATATTGTGTGTCTTGCCGCATGCCCTCTTCATCTTCTGTAATCGAGTCTTCTGTGTTTTCTTTGCCGTATTTGATGTTAAAATTTTGGACATTTAATTTTGAAAGGATATTTGTAGGCCGACTTTCTCTGCACATTTCTTGAGGACTTTGATCTGTTTGGTTGCCCTTTTTTCATTGTCTGCGAGTATGGCTAGATCGTCTGCGAAGGCTAGGCATGGTATTTCTATGTTGTTTCTGGTTCGTTCGAGTCGTATTGGTTTCCATTGTCCTTGATTTTTTAGTTCCTTTTTCCATTCCCTTATGACTTTGTCCAGGACCAGGTTGAAGAGGAGTGGGGATCACCCATCTCCTTGGCGTACTCCGGTTTTAATCAGGAAGGGTTTGGAAATTTCTCCCATAGATGTCACTTTAGAGATTGTGTCGGTCAGGGTCTGCTTGATCAATCGTATTGTTTTGGGGTCGAGTCCTTGTTCTTCTAGGATGTTGAACAGAGATTTTCGGTCAATGCAGTCGGTCAGATTTTCGGTCAATAATCTCTTTGTTACATGATTTCCCTTTATAAGTAACAACATATTGCTTTTGATTATTTAAGTAACTATATAATAATTTGATTAATTGCTCAGAAATCTGCTTGATTGACTGATCGTCAATCACTAATATTGTAATTGAAATTACACCTACAAGTGCCCTAAAAATATTATATGTTACATTTCATAATGAAGCTGTACAAGTAAATCCTTTACGAAATGCGGATTGATTATTTGGTAGTAAGTTGTATTGGTCCAAGTACTCCTTAATTTGATAATTCATTATCTTTTCCAAGACCTTAGAAAGTACAGGAAGTATACTTATATGTCTAATATCATTAAATGATTTAGAACTTGATAGTATAGGTAATGTCAATATTTTAGCAATTTTCCATTTTTCAGGAAACTCAGGATCTAATAGGCAAGAATTTATTATATTTGTAATGAAAGGAAGTATTTCATTTATACACAATAACCATGTCCAAACCAATCCCATCCATCTCAATTGCATTAGAGTTAACTTCAAAAATATAATCCTTTACAATCTCCTCCTTTACTAAATTGAAAATCAAATACAACCTCAACATCTGAGTGCAAGTTTTGCCTATAGTATATTAAAATGTCAGTGTCAACTCCTGGCTGATTTTTTGAATGCTCCAGTAAGTTGTCATTAATTTTATTTGGTTTAATCAGTTTTTCTGGAATAGTCTAATTAAATGCCTAATTATAAATATAAAGCTTTCTTAAGCCATTTCACAATATTCTAGTATTATTACCATTTTGCCCAATCAAAGTTTCTAAATATATTTTTTCGAATTACGTATAGCGATATAGGATTGATTTCTTAATTAATAATAATAATCCCAATGTTATCCGAGTTTTTCCGATTTTTTTATATGCTTTATCTTTAAATTTAACTATAATACTGATCGTGTCAGTAAATCATAGCATGTTTGTTTACTTCTCTTTCCCTTTCGGGGGCTAGAACGACAAAGATATTCAGTAAATTTTTATTGAGAAATTCTATCTTCTGTTTGATAATAGACATATAAACAATCGCTGTAAAATGTGCCATATTTAAAAAATGGTTCAAATAATAATATACTAATATGTATATCAAGTTTGATTCGTTTATGGCCACCGAGTTGTTATAAAGAACTTTACTAATGCTGCTACTCGGAGGGACTTAAGTTTGAAGGATATGGATGCAGCGTTAATTCGTAGTGCGAAGTGATAATTTCGCTGTTGCAACGGCGAAGGAATAGGCGAGTGAAATATCGTGGTGAACCAGGCACTTATTTCTTCGTCTGTTTTATCAATTCTTCATAAAATTTGATCCACAATATTCTCCTGAGACTTGATATCGACCGATGAATATAATTTACATGATAATCCCGAAAACTGCGGTTATGATCTCATCAAATGATGGATGTGATGGCTCAAGTTTCATCAACAGTCACACAACTTCATGGAAACTTCAACCACACAGTGGAAACTTAAGATTACTCAGATTACCATCTTTTCAGATCTATGGAACTTATTCTTCGTGGAAAAACTACACTAAAAACTTTTCTACTACAAGAGATATCAAAATTGCACCCGAAGAATATATTGCCTCAAAGCCACCTTCATTTTACAAAAAGGGAATCGAAAATTTGTCAAAGAGATGATCGAAGATTGTCAATAATGAACGGTATCAAAAAGGCGACATTACAATATTTAGTTGAGGTAGCGGAGGTTTGATAAATTCATTTTAAATAAACAAACTTACATTTATGTATAAAATTGCACTATATTTAAAGGTTCTATGCATTGCAATTGTTTCGGTTTTTCAAATACAAACTGACATGTCTTTCAAATTGAGTGGGTAGTTGAAATAATTCGAGTCAGAGCCACGGTTATAATAAAATGTCCAACATTAAAATTCCAATACAATATTTTGACAAAAAAGTGGACGTCTTTAGCGTTTAAATGTTATGTTTAAACGTTTATTGTAATCAAGTAAAATTCTCAACTCTTCTATAGGAACCTTTGGTGTGAAATACTAAACTTGAAGAGATTTACCACTAAACACCATATCATTTTTTTTAACTGCTCGACGCACGTTTGAAATTAAATCATCTCCTGATGATGCTATCATGGTTAGCGAAACGTGCGTCGAGCAGTTCAAAAAAAGTGATTTGGTGTTTAGTGGTAAATCTCTTCAAGATTAGTAAGGAAAATTCTATCCAAGATGCTGATCATGCTATCATGCTGATTTAATCTAGATTATATCATTTCCTGAGGATACTAACATAGTTAGCGAAACACGCATCGATAAGTTAATAATTAATATGATCTATTCGAGTTTAGTGTTTGACACCCAAGATAACATAGTAATTTTAAATATAGTGGACATTTAGATCTTAGTTTGTTTATTTACAACGGCATTACTTCAGGGTACATCTAATCTACTTTTCATAACGGGGCATTTTTTTATTCTCTTGTATATTTTAAGTGAAGTATGATGTAAGGTATCCTAATACCACCGGAAATCTATAAACAGTTTTCTTTATACTTAGCCTGAATCTTTCTAAAGTTAACCTTCTGATTAATGATAGTCTTTACTTTTGATTTTCCTTTTAAAAACCAGAAAACCGCATCTCCTCTCCTAAATTCCGTAATAAATAAATTATCTCCGTCTTCCTATCTTTACCCAGACATGTGATGTGACCGAACTACAACACTTATCAACTACACGTGATATAAATAGACAGTTCAAGATGCACATGTAGTTATTTTTCTCCCACCGTTACGAATTTTTGTGCCTAATTAAAAGCTAATTGGATTTTTCTACAGTCTGGAAGATTTCCTTTTGTTGTTGCATGCAGGAAGTGGTGTCACCACAGATGTGTCGTTTTTGTTGTTGTGTTTATATTTTGATTAGGTTCTCAGTGTAATAATTAATACATAATAAAAGTTTTCATACTAAAATTTAAATTGACATTTGCAATTGTTGTTCTCATAATTGTACGATTGTTGCTATTTATGTATCCGGAATTGGGAACAATGGTTTTGCTAGGCGCAACCTGATATATACATCGTAAAGTCTAACATTGTTGACTGTATATGTACTCAGAACGTTTTATCATACGGATTCTATTTATGTTGTTCAGTGACTTGAAAATTTCATCTCAGTCAAAAAATTGAATTAGCTCGTGAGAATGTTCGTGAAATAATTTACTACGACTTTCGATGTGGCTTATCTCAACAACAGTTCATCGGTCAAGTAACTTCGACTTTTGATGATTAAGCCCAATCTAAAATCACTTGATCTAGCGTATGAGCCCGAAATTTAATAACAGGTGATTGTATGGGTCTTTCAAAATGAGACAAACCCAACAAAAGTTGTTCACGCAAAGAGCACTTCGAAGCAAATGGTGGCCTGTTTTTTTTTGGGCTACAGTGCTACTAGATAATCGTAGAATGGTTCCAAGATTCAGGATCACTTACATTCAGGAGTCAACTTAATATTTGACCGTTCAAAACATCGAATTGATGATTCATTCTGATGATTCAAACCCAATGATTTCTTTTTATTCTCGTATCAGAAGAATAAACTACGTATTCAACGATTTTCGACGCTAGTAGAAACGGTTAATTGGTTTAAAATGTATGTTTTTGGAGATACCTCATCCAACTACGTACAACGATAAATTCAATGATAAATATTTGTTTTATTTTTAACTCCCCAATCTTCGTGACGGTTTTTCTGGTGATGTTGCAGTAGCGTGGTCATCTAGATTTTCAAAATAAACATTCGTAAAACAAGATTAGCTTATATTTGAAATAATTGATTGATTTGTCCGTTACTTTGTGATAGTTCATTTTTTAAAAAGGAATAAAACAGTTTTATACTTTGTTATATATCACTTTTATTTTTAAATTTGTTTGACTATAGTTTCGTAAAACGATTTTACATTCTCAAGCACTATTTTAAAACTTATCAGATGTAATGTGTATGTAAAGTATATAAAATTGTTTTATTCCTTTTTTTTTATGCAAACCTTTGAACCTTTTATGAAACACTAAACTCGAAGAGATTTACCACTAAACACGAAATAACCTTATCGAAGCACGTTTCAGTAACCTTGACTGAGATTGATGATGATAACATGGTTAGTAAAATGCGCATTGACAAGTTAAATTAAGTGATTTCGTGTTTAGAGGTAAATCTCTTCGAGTTTATTGATTATTTACTCTTTATAATTTCCTAGGTCTGTATCTTTGGAACTAATGAAGAAGTTTTTAAATATATTTATTTGGTTCTTTGTTTTAACTTAGTTTATCTTTTTGCAAATGCTTGTGATGGTGGCTTTTAATTTGAAGGGAGGCTACATAAAAATATATCCTCAAGCGAATAACAAAATAAATGATAGCATTATTTTTGGAAAAGTTCGCTATAGCAAATTTTTGCGAAGGAAGCAAATGCACATGGAAACAAAGTCGTTGTAGTTGCACTAAATTTTAATTTATACGAAATAAAAATAGAAATAAACCGTACGAAACCAGATTAGTTAAATAATTCGCAATATTGTTAAAAGCAAAATACCCTGCATATGTTATGCATAATATAAATCTTGAATAATTTATATTATTAAAATTTTATTGTTTAATGTAAGTTGATGTTGCTTCAAAAGCAGAGTGTACATTTAAATCAAATATGTTTAATAATACATAGTTCCCCTATGATACACACTTAATTTGTTTAAATATTGCATTAATTCAGTGGTTTTAGTGAAATTTTAGTCTTTTTTTTAATATTTTACAAGTATATATTATAAATTGTTTTAGCTCTACAGGCCGAGTTGGTAGGTTTAATTTAGTCACCCAACCAGATCAAGACTGGGATCGACGTCGATTAACTTATGTTATATCTTATATATATATATATATATATATATATATATATATATATATATATATATATATATATATATATATATATATATTGTCGAACCACTACAGAATGAACGCCTCCCCAGCATATTTCCAAATGGCGAGGTGCTGAGCTTTCCTCTGCTATTCGGGTCCAATATACTTCGAATATCGCTTCATCGTGTTTTAGATCTTCGTGGATCTTCTTTGGTTTGGTCTTTCTATCTTCATATAGGCTCGCTATATGACCTGCCAATTTCCATGTCTACATGTCTTCATCATCTTCTCAATGATGTCACTTACTTTCGTCTGTTTTCTGATCCATGAGCAGGTCTTTCTGTCCCGCTTTGTAATGCCAAACATACACCTTTCTATTCCCTTCTGTGCTACCCGAAGATTTTGAACGGATTGTTATGTGAGTGTCTATGTTTCACTTCCGTATGGCAGAACAGGCAGCAGGCACTAATCAAAAACTTTTCTCTTTAAACAAAGTAGGAGTTTGTTCTTAACCACTATGTTGAGTCAGCCAAATATC
Organism: Cosmopolites sordidus; assembly: GCA_031761425.1. Lineage (NCBI taxonomy): Eukaryota > Metazoa > Arthropoda > Insecta > Coleoptera > Curculionidae > Cosmopolites > Cosmopolites sordidus. The sequence goes on along the minus strand of JARFXV010001094.1, from coordinate 35,175 downwards.
TAACAGCATACCTGCCAATACATCTAACACGCCGTTCCACTTCACGGGCAGTATCACCCTCCATTGATATTCTTTACCCAAGATATATGTAGTGGTCCACCACCTTTAAATCGCTTCCTAAAATGCTAAGGATATTCTTCTGTTTTCAGCAAATTTGTTGAACATAACCTAACTCTTTTTCAGGTTTATTTTCAAGCCAAATAGTTCCCCCTTGTAAGTGTTTTTGTAGTTCATCTGGGTCTTGTGACACGATGAGAGAACGATATCATCTGCAAATCTAAGGCGCCTTAAATATGCACAATTAAATATTTATTTTTATTTTATTCAGTTCCCAATCCAGACTATTGAATACCTCTTCAAGGCAGGCTGAGAAAAAAACAGGCGATATTGAATTACCCTGCCATACACTCCGTTTTATATTAATTTTAACTTAAAGACCATCCTTGTGAACTGTCGCTGTAGCTTCGTCATACATGGATCTCAGTAGGTTCACACAGACTATGTCTATCTATCTATGGGCCATTCCATACTTTTTAATCCGACCCCTTTTGATTTAGCTGATTTTTTTATCTTATACTACCCCACTAGACACTTTTCTGTAATATTTTTTTACTCATCCGAAAAAATGAAAGTTTTTGAATGAAATTTTCAAAAAATTAAAAAAAAAAATTTTCAATTCATCTTTTATAAAATTTTTGAGTTTTTCGGAAAAACTATCAATAATTTTTTAAAGTTCTCCAAATTTTTTTTTGTTTTTGTTTCTAAAAAACTTTCTTTTATTCTACGTTTGATGCCAAAAGTCCTATCGTGGGACAACTTTTCTGTCTATTTTTTTATATTATTTTATTATAAAAAAAAAGTTAAATTGCGAAAAAATGGAAAAAATCAATAAACAAAAATATGTGAAGAAATGTTGGCCTACGATGAGGCTTACAATGTATGGAGAATGTAGAATGTATGGGAGAATGTATGGAGAATGTATGAACGTAGAATGAATGGAAGAATTTTTGGCAAAAAAAATGAAATATTTAAAAATGTTTAACTATTAATTATTCCGAAAAACTCAAAAATTTTATAAAACACGAATTCAAATATTTTATTTTATAATTTTATTGAAAAGTTCATTCAACAAATATTAGTAAAAAAACGCTGACTTTCTAGAAAATTTATAACTTTTTTCCGGTTGAATAAAAAAATAAAATTAAAATCACAGACAAGTATTTAGTGCGGTACTATAATATAAAAATTTCAGCCTAATCAAAAGGAACATATCCATAAAAAAAAACGAATATTTTAAATTTATTAAAAACATTGATATATTTTGAATTATTGATTGATTTGTGATTGATGGATTCGTATTGTTGTTTTTGATATATTTTGATTTTGATGAAATATATTTTAACTTTTTTAATAGAATATCCCTTACACTTTAGATGTCGGGAGATTTCTTGGGTTCCCTTTATTAGGACACATCTAAATCTAGAGCGATCAGCGTCGCTTAACTTCAAATATTGAGGACTAAGTTCGACGTGATGCAGCGGAGGTTACAAATTTGATGTCAAGGTAGTTTTCAGATCAGTTAAAATTTTAGGAAAATTAATGAAAAATTGCAAAGCTAAAACAAAAAAACCATTCCATTTGAAAAAAACTGAACAAAACTTCAAAAAACTATTGTTGAATGTAACGCCACCTCGCGGTTTCATTTATAAACTAAATAATTTATCTCCCAGATTATCTGATTGTCCCAGGAATTGCCTTTTAAGTGAATCCAAATTGAGGAAAATCGGTTTAGGCAAACGGACATTAGACGACTTTTTATCTAAATAGGTAAAACTCCCCTCCACATCTTTATTCGCGAAGTTACGACAAAATGTCATAAAACAAAGTTGTAGGAGACAGTTTGCTAATTATAACTGAGAATTTTTCTTACTCGGTTAACACTTGAAAATACACAAAAAAAAAAGATTTTTAAAAATGTTTAGCTCGTCACGCCCTCTTGCGGTCGTTTTAGAAGCTTAAAATATTTTTGGTGAATTTCTCATGAACATTTTCAGTACAATTTTTTTCCCCAAAGCTGTGGGATAAATAGTTTTCAAGATACGGCCGCGATTCATCCTTAATGGGACACCTGGTACATGTGTAGTGTTTATAAAGTCTATGTTTTTTTCCCCATTCTTTGTGGCGTTGAGCAATATTCATTAGTTCTAGAATAGAGTTTCCGGTTTCCTCTGCGATTGTTTTCTGCGGGGTCTAAGTGTTGCTTTCAGGGTTAGTTCCATAACCAAACTTATTGGGCAGGGATTTTAGTTGGCTTTCTTAGACTATTAATATTCCACCATTAATATTCCCTTCATTTGATACTTTTTATCCAGTTATTTTCCATAGATCTAATTTCCATAATAATGAACCATGAACGGAGAAAATTTCTTTTAATAAGATCATAACAGTGAATTTTATCTCGTGCCTTTCCAGTTTGAGCTTTCGACCTTACGGACACGCTCGCCTTTTCAATTTTTGTTAATTAATTTATTATGTTTATCTAACGAGGGTGTAGCCGCGTGTCGGGTTTCGATATGGGGGCACGTCTAGCGGACTCAAAGTCATAATTGCTCTTTAAACAAGGCTGGTCCGTGTGCAGGGCTGCGTTAAGTACGTTTAAAAATATACCGACTCGAACAGATAACCGCTTTGAAATATCTGTGTCGAGTTCAAAAGGGAGACGTTTTTATCATAAACTCGCATGAAGGCAGGAATGCCTTTAAAATATTTTTAGTTTAGATTTTGAATGCGAGTGGATTGTTGTAACTATTACTTGATGCAAATTTATTATATATATATATATATATATATATATATATATATATATATATATATATATATATATATATATATATATATATATATATATATATATATATATATATACACACATATATATATATATATATATATATATATATATATATATATATATATATATATATATATATATATATATATATATATATATATATATATATTAGGAAATTTATTTCTATAATTTCTAAATTAATCCTAAATTAATATTTATATTAATTTAGGAAATTAATTATTAATTATTTTATTTATTAATAAGATATAGATGAATTGTTTTGAAGATGATTTATAAATAAACTGAAATGTTAACAAAACAATAAAAAATTATAATTTAAATAATAATATTATAAATAAATAAAATTTATTAATAAAATTATATATTTGATTATAATTATATTATATATAGTTTCGTGACCGTTTAATCTTTTTTTTTCCACCCATTCGGGGGTTTAAATTGACAATGCCGGGTTTCGAACCAAGATATATTCAAGTAGACTGAAGGAATGACCTCACGATTCTCGTTGTACCCAAGATAACTGCCTTTTGAGCCGCCGCAATGATATTTTCTGACAGTTGAAGTTGTCTGATGTGTTGAGAAATTTGCTTGTGGACTAAATCCATTTAGAGTAATGACGAATGGTAAAATTTTTGTTTCTTTTAATTTGTACAGTTCTTTTAGTTCAAAGGCAAGCTCTTCGTATTTCTGTTTTTTCTCCGCATAGGCTTTCTCAATGTTTTCATCTAGTGGTGTTGTAAAATCAATGATTAGAGCTGTTTTATCTTGTTTGTTAAATAGCGTCATGTCTGGTCGGTTATGCGTTATTTTACGATCGGTTATGAGGGTTGTGTCCCAGTATAGCATGAAACCGGCATTCTCCAAGATTAGTTATGGATTATAGTGATGATTCTACACCTGATTATTGAGAAGTTCAGTTTGCAATGCTAAATTCTGATGGAAAATTTTGCCCATTTCATCATGCCGTTTAAGATATTGTCGTGGGTGGTGCCATAGTAGAACATCCCGCTGTGACATGTTCGATGCTCTCTACTGCGGACTTGCATTTTCGACGTAAATCATCTATACCTTGTTCTTTTAGAATATGTTTCCGATAGTTTAGAGACGATACAACCTGATCCTATATAGCCAAAATATTACTCTCTGTTTCAGGAAACAACTATCCCACCTTGAGGTAAGCGTTTGAGTGTGTTCTATTTACGCTTCTTTTCGTCAAGTTAGCTTTATATCTACCATGTAGTGTTTTGCCTGCCCATTCAGTTTCTAATTCTGTTAAGGATTAGGTGAAGTTACTATCTATGCGTTTTAATGCGTGGTGAATCGGTAATTTCGTGTTATAGAAATAGCTTCTTAATTTTTGGACATGCATATTATGAGCCATTTCTACATTCACTAGACCCCTTCCACCCCTTGCCATGGGTATATACACTCTGCTGATTTCTGCTTTCGGGTGGTGCTATCGATATTTTGTTAGCATCGTTCGAATTTTAATATCTATACCTCTTAAATCTGTTTTTGTCCATTTAAGGATCCCGAATGAATAGGTCAGGCTTGGTATGGCCCATGAATTCAGAGTGGTGAAGAGGTTTCTAGATGCTAGTTTAGTGGACAAGATGAACCTTATTCTCCTATACAATTTATCCAATCCTCTTTTGCCTCTTTTTATATGCAATACTGCACATTTCTCCAGACCCATTTCCACCTGTATATCAGAACTGAATGAGTTGACTATTTCCAGTTGACTTTGGAGCTGATCTGAGTTTGAGGTGTATATTTTCAAATCATCCATATAAAACGAATGGCTTAATTGCACTTTATTTTTTATATCCATTTTGTAGCCAGTTCTGGTTTTATTGAGCAGGTAACTAAATGGATTTAGGGCCAAAAAAACCATAAAGGCCTGAGAGAAGAGCCTCAAACCAACCCGAAGTGTTGTACACCATCCTTCCGTAAGATATTCGAGACAATTTCTAACCGTCCCGTTTATGTAGTATATTTGTAGCACTTTGAAGCCATGAATGGGGTACCGATTCGAATGCTTTCTTGTAATCAATCCATGACATTGAGATATTTCTTTTTCTCGCCTGTTCACAAATAATACTATCAATGACTAACAATTCCTTAGTTCCTTATTATGTTTTTATTGATCTGATCAAAACCCCCAATATTAACTGATCAAAAATTAACTGATTTAACTGATCAAAACCCCAATAGGGTTTTTGATCAGTTAATCTTATATATACATATATATATATATATATATATATATATATATATATATATATATATATATATATATATATATATATATATATATCACAAACATGATTCATCGATCATCTCAGCCTAGGCTGGTCGGGTTTACCAGTTCAGCTCCTCCCATTCAACTTAGTACCTTACGAACAATGTGGCAAGTTTGTAAGAGAACTGCTCGTTGTCCTACTGTGGTAATCGATTTTGAAACACCAAGAATTTCCAGATTTTTGGAAAAGGTTTTGCTTACTAGGCCTTCGGCGGATATAACAAAAGGTAACACCTCCACTTTCTGGAGTTTCCATTGATTTTTCAGATCAATTGCAAGATTTTCGTACTTCGTGACCTTTTCCATTTCAGTTTTTCTGCTGTTATGAGAGAGTAGTATCGCAATGTCAATATGAAAGCTCTCCTCCGCTTTTTGTTAATTAGAACAATATCCGGCCTATTATAGTCAACCGTCCGATCTGTTGTAATTGGTCCATCCCAGTAAAGAATTGTATCGGCTGACTCAAGTACGGGGGAAGGCGTGTACTTGTAATATGGTGGAGGCATCTTATCAAATAGAGAGTGCTTTAAAGCGATTTGCTGGTGTATAATTTTCGCCAGCTGATTATGCCTGCCTAGGTAAGCATTAGGCGCAAGGACTGGACACCCTCCAACAAGGTGTTCAATTGTTTCTCCTACACCAGCGCACTTCCTGCACTTGTCGACAACATCCATGTGTAGAATATGTCTTTCATAATTTTTTGTCCTTACTACCTTATCTTGAATAGCTGTCGCGAAGCCTTCTGTTTCTGGATATAATAGTCCATCGGTAAGCCAGTTTAGAGACAAATATTTGTCAATGGAGTCATCCTGAAGTGATTTCGGAAATCTCCCATTTAATGTCTGTTGTTTCCATTCTTGAACGATATCCTTCAGTGCTGTTCTACTATCAACACGATTTTGTTTATTTAGATTTAGTGGGGTGAAACCCTGGTCCTTCTTAACAACCAGTTTCATTAGTGTGCTATGTGAACTAATGAAGCGCTCTCTCATCCTATTCTCCTGATTGAGACAAATATTCTTGACATTCACAAGCCCTCTGCCTCCCAACTTTCTTGGAATATATAGCCTTTTTGTGGACGAATTGGGATGTAAACATCGGAACTTTGTCAATGTTCTTCGTGTCAATCTATCCAGTTCATCAAGATCTGCTTCAGACCATTTAACAATGCCAAAAGAATATGTCAGAGTTGGCACCGCCCAGCCATTGATCGCTTTAATGAGGTTTCCACCGTTCAGTTTGGTGTTTAAGAGTTTGGTCAGTCGTTTTTGGTACACAGTGGAAAAATTCTTCTTTAATAGGCTATGATCAAATTTATGATTTTGAAGCATTCCTAGATATTTGTATGAGTCTTCTGATGCTAGTTCTTGTATACCGCAGACTGTTAAATGCTGTTCTTTTATTATTCCCTTTTGTATGCTGATAGTGGAGCATTTCTCGAGTCCGAATGACATTTTGATATCCTTACTAAATATTTCGACTGTTTTTATTAATGAATTTAGTTTTTCTCTTGTTTCTCCATAGAGTTTTAAGTCGCCCATGTATAGCAAATAAGATAGTTTCCTGGAATTTCTCATGTCAAGTTTGTAGCCAATATTGCTATTGTTAAGTAATGGGGACATCGGATTCAACGCTAGACAAAACCAAACAGGGGAAAATGAATCTCCCTGAAATATTCCTCTCTCGATATTTGTTGTTCCAATGTACTGTTGGTGGACAAATAAATTAGTCTTCCATTTACTCATGAGATACCTTAAAGAGTTTGTAATCTGCGGACAAATTTTGTAGATGTTCAAAACTTCTAATAACCAGTCATGTGGGACACTATCGACAGCCTTCTTGTAATCTATATAGCACATATTCAAATTGCGCTTTTTTGATCGGGCTTGCGCAAGAACTACAGCATCAATCGTCAATCATCCATCTTCTAATATGTTATTATAGTTACAATGTTGGTAAATTTTTTCATTGAGCAGGGCTGTGAATAATTTATACAATACGGATAAACATGTTATCGGTCTATAGTTACTGGGTTGGTTAGCATCACCCTTTTTATATAACAAATATGTATTTCCCTCCATCAGAAAGCCGGGGAAAGTATCAGGATTCACCATTATTTCTTTAAATGCATCAGCAAGTACCTGGTAAACAGCTGTGAAGTTTTTGATCCAGAAGTTGTATAATCCATCTGGCCCAGGTGTCTTCCAGTTTTGAGTTTTCTTGATGGCAGTGCAGATGTCAATCGCTTCAAGATCGTTGAATTCCATTTGTGGAAGTGCATCAGTCTGTTTTCGAATTGTTGCAACCCACGGGGCCATTTTTTCATAGCCATCAGATCTTTTCCAGACAGATTTCCAGTATTTCTCAAAGGTAGATACATTCACATTTTCATGTTTTGACTGGTTACCCTGAGCTTCTAGTTCTCTATAAAACTTCTTCTGGCTATTTTGAAACATTGCATTTTGGTGTTTTTGTTTTTCTGTCTCATTGTATCTGGCTAGTCTGGCTCCCTTCGTTTTAGCCTTCGGTCTAAATCGATCTTTCAGGTTTAATATTGACAATTATTTTCGTTTTTTTTCATCACTTTGCTAGATGTATTTCCAGCAAGATACTCAGAAATAATGTCAACCTTCGCTCGAAAATTATTGATATCAATTTCCAGGTGCTTTTTCCATGCAGGTGTATCTTTTTGGATATTACGCCTTGTCGCATTGAGGGTGTAAGTTTTTTGACCCGAAACCTCGATTACAGTTACTGCTGCACAGTACAACGCAAGATGTATGTCACTAAGGTTCATTATCCCCGATAAATGCGATTCCAAAACTTTATTGACCTGCATTATAGTAAAGCGGGATTTTGCAATGTTGCGCAGAATCGGTATTTATTATTATTATTATTAGGTGCGTATAGACCCGGTTAGATCACGCAAAGCATTCTGACTCATTTTCTCCACGCCTCTCTCATCCTTTCTCCGTGGATTCTCTTTCTCTCCTCCGTCCACTTTGTTCCGCATTTCCTCAAAACTTTGCTGTCTGATGCAATGTTCCACATATATATTTTGTTTCTGAAAGTTCTTCTGTCCTCAATCTTTGTCGGAACCATTTGTGCCTTTCCCAGATCAGCTCTGACTTGTGTGATCCATGGTACTGTTGACTTGACTCCTTGTATATATGTAAGAATTCTGTTGGTGAGTTTTGTCGATGGGAGTCTACTGATATGTCAATAGAATTTCAACCTTCTTATTCTTATGTCCGCCGCTACGTTGGACATTCTCTCCGTGGCCTTTCGAGAGTTTTCTGACAGTTTTGGCCCGAGAATTTTCCTCCTAATTTTGTGTTCTTCTTTTAGTATGTTTTCTATGCCGTTTTTTGTATGAAGTGTAAGTGTCTCGCTTGCGTACAGGACTTCTTGTTTGATTACTGTGTTATAGTGTCTTATTTTTGCGTGAGTGGATAGGCATTTCTTATTGTAGATATTGTGTGTCTTGCCGTATACCATCTTCATCTTCTGCAATCGAGTCTTCTGTGCTATCTTCTCTCCTCCTCCCTTCTCCAGGTATTTGAAGTGAGTGACCCTATTTAGTTTGCCGTATTTGGTGTTCAAACTTTGGACATCTAATTTTGAGCAGAAGAATTCCGTTTTTTGAAAGGGGATTGTAGGCCAACTTTCTTTGCACATTCCTTGAGGACTTCGATCTGTTTGGTTGCTCTTTTTTCATTGACTGCGAGTATGGCTAGGTCGTCTGCGAAAGCCAGGCATGATATTTCTATGTTGTTTTTGGATCGTCCGAGTCGTATTGGTTTCTAGTGTCCTTGATTTTTTAGTTCCTTTTCCCATTCCCTTATGACTTTGTCCAGGATCAGGTGGAAGAGGAGTGGAGATAACCCATCTCCTTGGCGTACTCCAGTTTTTATCAGGAAGGGTTCGGGAATTTCTCCCATAAATTTTACTTTAGAGGTTGTGTTAGTCAATGTCTGCTTGATTAATCGTAGTGTTTTGGGGTCGAGTCCTTGTTATTCTAGGATGTTGAACAAAGATTTTCGGTCGATGCAGTCGTATGCTTTCCTGAAGTCCACGAACGTGCAGATGATTGGGACGTTCCTGATAGCTTTGTATTTTAGTATAGTTTTTTGGTTAAATATTTGTTCAGTGCATGAGCGACTAGGGCGAAAGCCCGCCTGATACTCGCCAATTTTGTGTTCTAATTGTTCTTGTGCTCTGGAGAAGGCCTGCTGAGAGGATTTTGTAGGTGACTTGTAGTAAGAAAATTCCTCTATAGTTGTCCACATCTGTTCTGTCTCCCTTCTTGTGCAGCGGGTGGATAAGAGCACATTTCCAATCATTTGATAATTTTTCTGTTCGTCAAATGTTCGTGATAATTTACGTAAGTTTTAATATCTCTGGTGTAATGGTTAATAATTCTTTTTTTTCTTAAAAAAAAATGATTAATTTGGGAGAAAGATAAAAGTTGGTTAATTCAAAGTACGCGCCCTCGCTAGCTGCACATTTTTTCCATCATTTTGGTAATTTGTGAATGAACTCCCAGAAAAACCGTACATCTTTTAAGATGGTCCAGTCATTACGCTATTTTTCGACATCTTCGTAAATGTTGAAGTATTTCATGGGAAGTACGTGAAATATCGATTAAAATAAGTAATAATGGGATTGTGTCAAGTCTGGTGAGTCCGGTGGGGTTGGTCAAGAGCAAAAATGGTATCTCTGGCCGCTTTCGCTCTGTGTAATCAAAATCATGCCTCTATATAACTTTTCCGTGTCTTGTAGCCCATTCAGGTAATTTTTTTTTTATTAGTACATGATTCAAATAACACTATACGACATCGTCCTGATCCGACTTCTTCTTCAGAACATCGCTTTCTTTCCAAAGCGATCCAGTCTTACGGTCAATGTTGATGATTCTCCTGAGTCAGCTATCGATTTTCTGTGTTTTGGATTCTCGAAATATATCCATTTTTCGTCTTAAGTCATGATTACATGCAAAAAGTCTTTATTTTTTTACCGTTTTTCCTTTTTCGATTTGTCTGCCGTTCAGCTGATGTGGTATCAATTTTTCTGCCTTCTGAATCTTTTACATGGTAGACAGACGATCACAAATGGCTCGGCGACCAATTTTAACCTCTCTGCCATTTGTTGTTGAGTTTGCACATCGTCTTCTTCCAACAATGATTGCATTTCGGTATCTTGAAAATTTTTCGGTTGGCTTGGGCGTTTTGGGCGGTTTTGAACGTTCTTTGTCACCAATGCCCACAATCCTTTTATGGTGGGACATTGTCACCGTAATGTTCCACTCCTTTTCCTTTCCTGTCCGTTCACTCGTGTTTTTCTTTTCATTTATCAAGAGAAGCTGTACGTTTCGCAAATGCTCTCTATTTAACTTCAAACTCGATATGTTTATTACACGATAAATATATAACACTAACTGGAAATCTTTTAAACATTAATAGAATTTTGACAGGTACTGTCATACCAACAAAATTATATAAAAGTGAGATAATTAGACTGTAAAACAACCCTTGTTTACAGCGCCTCTCTTGACACTTGACGGAAAGATCTCCAAGCACTTATCCGTTCGAGTCAGTGTATTTTTAAGCGGATGTAACACGGCCTTGCTCACGAGTCTTATTTAAACAGCAATCAGCCAGACCCACCCCCATATCGAAACCCGACACGCGGCTACACCCTCAGTAGATAAACACAATAAATTAATTAACAAAAATTGTGAGACGAGCTGCCTCATAAGGTCGGAAGCTTAAAATTTTAAAGCACGAGATAAAATTCACGGTTATGTTTTATTAAAAAAGTTTTCTTGCCGATGGTTCATTATAATCTTTTTAGTGTTGCGGATGTCTATTTTTTTATTCTGGCAGGGGCGCCATTTCTCGTCCTAATAAAGACTTAGAATGCCATTAAGTCGTCTGTATGCTAAATGGGATCACTGTTTGGGTAAATATAGGAAAGTTTGAAGGCCGCGCAAAGTTGAAAGATATCGGTAGTGGTTCTAAAAGTTTTTAAAGTTTTTAAAGCTTTTTTGTTTAAAAAAAAACAAAAAAGAAAATAGATTGGCTTTATTTTCTTAGGTATAAAAAGAAAAATATATATATATATATATATATATATATATATATATATATATATATATATATATATATATATATATATATATATATAAAGTTGCTCAATCTACAATAAATGTTCTAAATGACTTCCTCCAACCTTGATATATATATATATATATATATATATATATATATATATATATATATATATATATATATATATATATATATATATATATATATATATATATATTTATATATATATTTATATATTTATATATATATATATATATATATATATATATATATATATATATATATATATATATATATATATAGCCACACCAAAGCGTCTCCTATTCAGTCTACCGTAAACCACCCACACAAACCATTACCTAAATGCGTACTCACATCATCATCCTTCCCAATTAAATTCGATAGTCAAAACTTTAGTCACGAGATCACTAAGATTGTCGGATAGGGAACATAGGCAAACAGAACTTAATTCCGTAGAAATTTACTAATTTAAAACGGCTGTGACATGCGTCAAATAAAAAGGCATATTAATAAAGTTCAGGAAACTGCTAATACAAATCAATCCATTAAAGAATTGTCCCAAAACCTCAAAGTTCTTCTGCCATATCAAGGGAGTTACTGATAAAATTTGCCAGGTATTCAAATCCCGTACTATCGAAACAATATTTATAACAGAAAAAAAAAAAATTCCAGTTTTCTTAAACCAGTGAAGGATAATATTCCACAAGAGTCTCATGGTGTCCATGAGATTTCTTGTTCTGGCTGCTCCCAATCATATATCGGCCAAACCAATAGATGTATCCAAAATCGCATATACGAACATTCTTTCGCCGTTCGAAAATCGGACCTCTCCTCGACTTTAGCAGAACATCATATACAAACGGGTCACAAAATAGATTTCGACAAGGCTAAATAATCGCACCTATATGGTCCTACAAACCCCGCATAATTCGTGAAGCAATTGAGATCGAAAAACGTCCAGACTGCTTAAACAAAAGGGACGACGGTCTTAGAATTCCAGATACATGAAAACCGCTTATTTCCAAATTGCCCATCCGAAACCCTTCCAGTGAAACGTCCACCTTCCGTCTCACTCCCACTCCTCAACCGAGCGCCTCACCCACGACCTCACCTATTAATGCAAAGGTCGCGTCGTCCACGTCCTTTTCTACTTTTGAACTCTGGGGAGTAGGCAGATAGACAACTCGGAGTAAATCAACTAGATTCTCTTGAAAATGACTTCAAAGTGGAAGCCGAAAGGTCGAGATCTTACAAATCTTAAACGCGATTTTACCCGAGAACCTAGTAATATATATATATATATATATATATATATATATATATATATATATATATATATATATATATATATATATATATATATATGTATTATTACTATTATGATTATTATTATTATTATTCACGTATGGGCCTTGGTGTACCACGCGAAGTACAGTTAGAGGCGTTTGTTGTTGTTAACCTTCCTTTGCGCCCATACTAATTTTATTTTTTCGCTATGAGCTTTCTTCTTTTCGTCAGACCAAGTTGTTCCAGTCTTCCTACATTTTTCTCTCTGGCCAACCTTCCAAACGTTAACCTTGTGTCTGAAACAGTCTCTATCCTGGATTTCACTTTGTGTAATATTTGCTGATCGTAGGTCCTCTTTAATTACAGCAATCCATTTAATTATTTTCACTTTAGCTCTACTCCTATTTTTATAAAATTCGACTATTTGTCTAGTTAGTCTACTCGAATTTATCCGTTTGATGTGTCCGTAAAACCTAAGTCTTCTTTTTCTCATATCGCTATGTATAACGGTGTATTGTTTGATTTCTTGGTTTTCTCGAAGTCGGTATGTTGTGCTATTTATTTGTTTGGGGCCTAAGCTTTTTCTTTCCTTTTTTTCAATATCCTCGATGTCTCTCTTTCTATTCAAAATGGTCGTTTCTGCACCATATAGACATTCTGGCTTACTAACTCTGTTGTAATGTCTCAGTTTTGTGTTTTTAGATATGCATTTTTTGTTGCAAATATTTTGTGTAAGTCTCAATGTCTTTCCATTTTCTGACATTTACCTTTATTGGCCGCTGTTTTCAGCCCATTTGCCATGACCCATTTGCCAAAACAAAATATGGTAACTGATGTTAACATATTTTGTTTTTAGAAATTGTGTTCTTAGTCTGTTGCAGGTTATGTATTGGGTCTTTTTAAAGAAAATTTGGAGTCTTACCTTTCTGCTGTTTCTTTTTGGATTTTAATCTGTTTCTGTGCCGGTAATATATCTTGAGTCAAAATGCTAGATCATCAACAAACGGCAGACAATTAATTTTGATGTTGGTTCTCCCCAGTTTAATGGGCTGGTCTATATTCAGGGTCATATATTCATTCTTTTTTCACCCCACTCCTGCATTACTTTTTCTAGAACACAGTTAAATAATTGTGGCGAGAGTCCATCGCCTTGCCAGTTTTAATTTCGAAGGGCTCAGAGATGTCACCCATGAATTCAACTTTTGACCATGTGTTAGTTAATGTTGCTTTAATAATTGCCAGCTTTTTTCCGATCTTGTCCTTGTTCATTCAAGATTTAAAATAAATATTCGCGGTCATTAGAATCATACGTTTTTTTGAAATCCACAAATGTACAGACAAGATTTCTATTGTAGAGTTTTTGATGTCTTAGGATCAACTTCAGATTCAGGATCTGTTCATGATAGGATCTGCCCGGTCGAAAACCTGCTTGATATTCACCAATTTTGGGTTCTAACTGCCCCTGTGCTCTGTCTAATAGACACTGAAATAGAATCTTGTAACAGACTGGGAGAAGAGATATCCCTCTGTAGTTGTTTACGTTCGTTCTATCTCCTTTCTTGTGTAGTGTATGGATTAGAGCATCTTTCTAATCTTCCGAAATTCGTTCGGTTCGCCAAACTTCTTGTAGAATTTTTTGTTAGTTCCTTGATTGTACCTGGATCAGCGGATATCAAAAGTTCAGCAATGATGCCATCTTCACCAGAAGCTTTGTTATTTTAAGTCGCTTGATTTGCCTAATTACTTCATCTTCATTCGGTTGTAATGAATCTGGGTTTATTTGTTTAGGGTTTAGTGTTGGTAATTTATTTAAGGGCTCAGGACAGTAATTGTTCAAAATATTTCGCAAGCTTTTTGCAATTGTCTTGGTTATTTAGAGCTAATTGTCCGTTTTTCTTTTGGAAGCAAATACTTTAGGGTTGTAGGCTGTTAATTTAGTTTTAAATGTTTTGTAAAACTTTCGGGTGTTATTTTTGTGGAAATCTTTTTCTATTTCATTAAGTTGCTTGTTTATATATTTTCTTTTAGTTTGTCTAATTAGCTTCGATGTTTCTTTTCTTATTTTCAAAAAGATGTTATAATTTTTTGCTGTTCTAATCTTTATATATATATATATATATATATATATATATATATATATATATATATATATATATATATATATATATATATATATATATATTTATATATATATATATATATATATATATATATATATATATATATATATATATATATATATATGTATATATAAAAAGTATTCCATTAAGAGGTTTCGAATATTGGTAACAAATAAAAGAAACATTTCATAACATACCTGAAAGTTATTTATAGCAGTGCGAAGCTGGATAGTGTACAATTATACGTGGAATACAACATCTGTCAAATGACCGCCACGACTTCTCTGGCAGCTCACAATTCTTTTGTTGAAATTCTCGATTACTGCTGAACACATTTGCGGAGTTATGTCACGAATTATTCGCCTAATTTCTTCTTTCAAATGTTGAACGGTTTGCGGATTATTTTCGTAAGCGTTTCTCTTCACATAGCCCCACAAAAAATAGTCTAGCGGCGTCACGTCCCCATTCCGGAAGATCAGCCTCCCTTCAATCTGTGTGCTCAATAAAGTCAATGTTTCACTTGCTGTATGACATGTCGTACCATCTTGTTGGAACCACATATTCTCTAAATCCATGTCCATTATTTGATCCCATAAAAAAACATCAATCATCTTTCGGTATCGTTCTCCGTTTGCTGTAATAGCTCGTTCATCTTCATCTTCAAAAAAATACGGTCCAATGATACCCTCAGCCCAAAAAACGCACCAAACTGTGACACGTTGAGCATGCATCGGGATTTCGTGGATTTCTCTAGGATTTTCATTGCCCCAGATGCAACAATTTTGTTTAGTTACGTAACCGTTTAAGTGGAAATGAGCCTCGTCACTGAAAATGATTTTATCGCAAAAATTATTGTCATTTGCCTTCATCTGTAGAATCCAATTGGCAAATGCACGGCGTTGCCCATGGTCGGCTGGCTTTAGCTCCTGTGTTAACTGAATTTTGTAAGGACAGGAGAGGCTGATCTCCCGGAATGGGAACGTAAATTGGCCACCAAGGTCATGCGACTTGACGCCATTAAACTATTTTTTGAAGGGCTATGTGAGGAGCAAAGCTTACGAAAATAATCCGCAAACCGTTCAACAGTTGAAGAAGAAATTAGGCGAATAATTCGTGACATAACTCCGCAAATGTGTTCAGCAGTAATCGAGAATTTCAACAAAAGAATTGTGAGCTGCCAGAGAAGTCGTGGCGGTCATTTGGCAGATGTTGTCACATATAATTGTACACTATCCAGCTGCGCACTGCCATAAATAACTTTCAGGTATGTTATGAAACGTTTCTTTTATTCTTTACCAACATTCGAAACCTCTTAATGGAATACCCGTTATCAATGATATTTTCACGGATGGTAGATAATGTCTCTTAATAATTCCGGGTGTCGATCCGTTGATTCTGTAAAGAGTCATGACGTTTCGCCAAAATCTTATTTGGCATTTTCAAGTGTTGTCCACTTCGAGTGAAGAGTCCAATTCACCACAGGATCGATACCCGGAATGTCTTAGACATATATAACATATACAGGTAGCCATCAGTTTACGCAGCAGTCCCGTTTATACTAAAGCTGGCGCAACTCGAATTGCACGAAAGTTCATCCGTCAAACATTCTATAATTGAGCTTTATTCCTAAGGCTTTTTTCGTTCATTAATTTTTTTCTTATTCAAGATATACTATGCTAGTATTAAAATATTAATTGGCTTATAATTTAAAATGAACATATATTTATAGTGAATTATAATGTTAGGATCTACATAACGGAAAGATAAGCAAATAATGTTGTTTATTAATATATATATATATATATATATATATATATATATATATATATATTTATATATATATATATATATATATATATATATATATATATATATATATATATATATATATATATATGTATATTTTTAAAAAACTTTTAAAAAACTACCGCCCAATAAGTCTCCTATCAGTAATGTACAAAGTTTTCACCAAGATGATGCACAACCAAGAGAGCAGGCAGGATTCAGAAGTGAATTCAGTATAATGGATCCTATCCAGGTTGTCCAACAGGCCATAGAAAGGTGCAATGAATGCACCATGCCACTGTGCTTGGCTTTTTTGACTATGAAAAAGTATTTGATTCAATATCAACGCAAGCCATATTGGATGCATTGCTTAATCAGGGGATAGACAGAGCCTATGTGAACCTACTAAGATCCATGTGTGATGAAGCTACAGCGACAGTTCATAAAGATAAGATAACCTCTATATTTATTGATCAACGTAAGTCCTCACCCTACTTTATCAGTGACAGTTGTAGAATGGATAAGGACAGAAACCAGGGGCGAATCATCAGATTCCACCAGGATGTAGATAGAGTTACGGCTTTTGAAAACGGGCTACGAGAAAAGAGAGATAGTTCAAATAAATATTATTTAATTGTGTCCTAAATACAACAAGAATCTTTATTCTTTTACATTGTTTTCAATCCCAAAACACGGCACAATCATTTACAGCTGGCTGAAAATAGAAAGGGGTAATATAACTTAATTTACGCTATATATTTTCGCTACCCTGAAAATCCTGCGACACTATTTCCGGAAACGCGGACTGCAATTGCCCTACATATTTTTATTATCCATTTGGAGTTAGTCCAGGCGAACCCGAATGTAAATTGTTTTTTATTTCTTCACCCGGACTTGCTTTTTATCTCTCGCTTAACGTTCTCATAAACGTCTTATACAACCTATCTGATACATAACTAAACGAGTCCTATTTTTTTCTAGTATATTTTGGACTAGAACAAAAAAACCATTCATAGATCACTGGTTTCTGTATATTCTTAGTGAGATACAATATTTGTTTTTAGTGATTCTTTTTTGTAATAAATTTGCCTAACGAACAAAATTTTAAAAATATAAAAATGTTCTAAAACTTTTAACGTTAATGTTTCGGGAAGTATTCTCCTCCCGTTTTCAAAACGAACCTAAAAATAAAGTATATTAATTTCGGTAAATTATGCAAGATAGAAAGTAAATATATTTTTTTGTATATGTCAATGATACTTACATTAACAAGTGACATACTACCAAAAACTGTCATTAAAAACTAATTTTATATTTTGGACTAGAACAAAAAAAAAACATTCATGCATCACTGGTTTCTGTATATTCTTAGTGACGTACAAGATTTGTTTTTATTTTTGTAATAAATTTGCCTAACGAACAAAAGTTTAAAAATATAAAAATGTTTTAAAAAAATATACAATCTTTAAACGTTAATGTTTCGGGAAGTATTCTCCTCCCGTTTTCAAAACGAACCTAAAAATAAAGTATATTAATTTCTATAAATTATGAAAAGATAGAAAGTAAATATATTTTTTTTGTATATGTCAATGATACTTACATTGACAAGTGACATACTACCAAAAACTGTCATTAAAAACTAATTGTATATTTTGGACTAGAACAAAAACAACATTCATAGATCACTGGTTTCTGTTTATTCTTAGTGACGTACAAGATTTGTTTTTATCGTTAGAATTGTATTTAAAATTATTTGTAATTTCTTCTAATATTATTTTATTATCATTCGTAAATTATGTATGTAAGGTAAATGTTGTTATGCCCGATTTCAATAAAGAATTTTTTCCAATTGAACCACTGAAAGATAACCCGTTTATTCATATGAATCAAATCAGAAATTATAAGTCAAATTAGTGCTAACTTTCATAATGAACGCGGTTGGTTCGTCGAAAGACGGACATTAATATGTATGATTTAAATCAGGGATTCATTTATTTGTATATATTTATTGTAACATCGTATTGTACATTTTTTTCTTTATTTGGGTTTTTCGCCACGATCTAAAACTGAAAAAAATATCAAAATATCTGTTTTTATGTAAATAAAGAATCACTGGGTAAAAACAAAAAACCAAACGGAGACAAATTTCTCGGTGATTATTTTTTGTAATAAATTTGCCTAACGAACAAAATTTTAAAAATATAAAAATGTAAGTTTCACTGGGGAATTCAATGGAAATGATTGTCGAAACAAAACCGATGAAACTACCACATTACTGAAAGGTTTAGCATCATCTCCTGATTGTATGTAGATTAAATCATCTCCTGATGATGCTAATATGATTAGGGAAACGCCCCAATTTCGCTACTCGGTTCATTCATTTTAATGGTTTTGTTAAAATCGTCGATTGGACATTTCGCAATGGGATCGCTGTAATACTGCAAGATGAGTGATTATTGATGGAAGCAAAAATATGAAATTGGATTGAGACGTAACGTTTAATCTGAGAAGTGAAATATAACTCTGAAACGTGAAGCATAATCTTTGATTTATAAAAAAAAAGGATGAAACGCTAATTCTTTCGTTAGACCGTGGTATATAAATAACATTCACATCCTCTGATATTTCTTTTTTCTTTGTTGTCATCCTAAATAAAATAACCAAAATTTTTTTAAATAAGTCCCGTTAAGAGGAACAAAAACACCATTAGATTTTGTACTGCCCACTGATAATCCGGTTTCGAAAAGGAAAAAAAAAATAAAGAAAAACGAAATAATATACGGCAAATTTTCAGTGTTGACCGAAGAAGTTAAGAAAATTCTGTTCGGCTTTGACCTTTCTACTTTGGCGTTACGAAGTGAGGGCAAAGTAACGTATTAACTTTCAGCTAACATTTGTTTGTCCTAATAATGTTGGAAAGTTAGAGCGGTCCCGTTTTACAAGCATGGCGTGGAATTAAATAAAAAAAACTTTGGCCGCTCCTTTTAAAGTTGACACTTCAAAGTTTCGGTTTCTGTTTTGTTGGACTAAATTTTTTTTTACAAAAAGCTATGAGTACATTTTGATTTATTTTAAAAATTACACCGGTCAATAAATTTAAACTTATTGAGGTAATATTCAGGAAAATAGGTGTAAATGAAGTATTCTGTGGTCCTATATCTGAAAATGATAAGCTAATTACTGTGACACGAAGACTTTTTGTTACAGATGGTCGGTGGTAGGAAGAAAAAGGAGACGACCAATTTTTACAATTTAATATTTATTTCATATAAACACGTAAAATCTTTGTAAGGACATTACTGAGGATTCTCTGAATAAAAAATAGATTACATGAGATATCATACAGCGACAAAAACTCCACTTTGTCCTCTTGTGTCCTCTTGTGTTCCAAACATAGATGGGTTCCAGCTTCAGTTCCCTGGTGAAACATCTCTCCTCGTTCGTTGGTTAATGCACATCAGTAAATTTGGCAAACTTTTTATATTTATTTGTTACATTTGTTTTGTTTTTTTTTATTACATAAAAAGATTTTATTTTGCATTATTTTATTGTAATATGGAAATAAAACAAATCTCATTTTAAACATTTTATTTTAATACATTGAAATAGTTTCAAAAAAATGCAAAATGTAAAACATAAACCATAAATTCTCAATTAAGTGAGATGAAACTAACAAAAAATGCAAATAAGTATAAAAAAGTTTCCGTGCAAAAACTGAAGGAACCTAAACTTTTACCACAATTATTCGTTTATTGGTGCATACATTCTCTACAGCAGGCTAAAATCAGGTTCATCTTGCCTTCTGGTTTCAGAATATTTCACAGCGGTGTCACGAATGTACGTGTAGAAGACATAAGGCCTTTTATTAGTTCTTCTCCCAAAAGTTTTGTGAACAGTCGTCGTTCCTTACTTATTTTATAAGTGAGATGATTGTGTCTTACAATTATAAAAGCGGTAAAAGATGCAATATTTAGCATTCCATAAAAAGTTACTAAGGGTCAACCATTTTTATTTCTGGCAACATTGTAAGTTGCTGTCATTTTGTCCACAATGTCCACTCCACATTTCATTGTGTTGTAAAATAAATGTATTTCAGGTTTGCTACTTTCGTTGTCTATGGATAACAACAATAAAACGTTTTTTGCTTTTCGTGGCACATATGAGATCATCACATCTGGTGGATCATCACATAGAGTGGCACATCTATCATCATTTTCTCTCCAAATGCAAAAATGGAAGAGTCACTAGGTCTGTCCTTTACGTGAGTAAAAATTCTTGGTATTTCCCGCTTATTAGTTTTGATTGTTCCAACTGCAGTAAGCCTATGTTCTGTAGCAAGTTTACTAACAAAACACAGATGAGTTCCAGCTTCCCTTCCCTGGTGAAACATCTCTCCTCGTTCGTTGATTAATGCACATCAGTTTTTCTGGAATTAAATCCTAATAGAAGTGTAATAAATGAATTTTTAATGACATAACATTCTAGTATTTAAATAAATAAACAAAGATTAATATCTAAATAATACCCTAGTATTTCATAGGCTTTCAAGAGTTCATCTGAGGTTTTTATAGTTTTCATCTTTCTTGCTGTCCAGAAATCCTTTCACTATACTTACAAAACACTTCCAAGCTGCCAATTCCTTTTCAGTTAATTTCTCTTGAAAACGGAAATCACCCAGAAGATTCCTTATTTGAGGTTCAGTAAATATGCTTTCGTTTAGTTTTGCATCACTTAATTAAGGACATTTTTTTTAGGTACTTGAAACCATTACCTTTTTGGTGTATGGCTTTGACAAAGTTTTTCATTAGTCCTAGCTTAATATGAAGAGGTGGAATAAGCACCTTGTTTGGGTTGAATTATCAAGTTCAAAAGAAGTTTTATGAAGCCAAACTTTCTTACTATAATGTTGTTTTGTTGCTCTTCTGTTCCACATACACAAAAAAAAACAACAATACTTTGCAAAACTCATTGGATTCGTAGCAATATTCCTAACACTTTTAAATCCTTACAAATGTCTCATTGATACATATTTAACGAGATTTAGTATGGTTGCTAAGTTGTCATAGGTTTCTTTCATTGTCACTGAATGAACTACCGGAATAGATGGGCTTTTGTTTCCCTCATGAAGCAAGACTGCTTTTACGCTTATTTCAAAGAATCTAACAAAATACGCCATTTGGAAGGTACATTTTCCATATTAAGCTAGTTCATTAAACCATCAATATCACACCAGACATGTAGCGATCCTTCCATTTAACACCATGATGCACGACCTATTTAAAATTAACAAGAGTATACGACGGTGGTCTATTAGGACCAAATTTGACGAAGTACTTTTTTGGTTTTATTATTAAATTTAGCAAACTTTTCTTTACTTATTTGTTACATTTGTTTTGTTATTTTTTTATTACATAGAAAGATTTTATTTTGCGTTATTTTATTGTAATATGGAAATCTTATTTTAAACATTTTATTTTAACACATTGAAATGGTTTCAAAAAACCGCAAAATATAAAACATAAACAATACATTCTCAAATAAGTCAAACTAACAAAAAATGGAAATATGAATCATTAAAAAGTTTCCGTGCAGAAACTGACGGAACCTAAACTTTTACCATAATTATTCGCTTGTTCGTGTACACATTCTCTACAGCAGGTAAAAATCAGGTTCATCTTGCTTTATGGTTTCAGAATATTTCACAGCGGTGTCGCGAATGTACGTGTAGAAGACATAAGGTTAGCATTCCATAAAAAGTTACTAATTGTAAGTTGCTGCCATTTTGTCCACAATGTCCGCTTCACATTTCATTGCGTTGTAAAATAAATTAATTTCTGGTTTGCTAATTTCATCTTCTATTGTATCAGTGTGATGAAGGGATAACAACAACAAAACGTTTTATGCTTTTCGTGGTACATATGAGAATATATCATCATTTTCTCTCCAAACGCAAAAATGGAAGAATCAATAGGTCTGTCCTTTACATCAGTCAAAATTCTTGGCATTTCCCGCTTATTGGTTTTGATTGTTCCAACTGCAGTAAGCCTATGTTCTATAGCAAGTTTACTAACAACACTAACACCAGTAAACCAATGATCCATTGTTATGTCCCAGAAAATTGTTGGCACATTCTTAAAGTCACTGCTTCCGTGGAGTTATTTAACTTATATGGTCCATCCGGTTGTACGCCACCATATATTTCCATATGGCTTGTGTATAAAGTCTAAAGTTCTAACTATAATTCCAAACTTTTTGGGCTTATTCGAAATGTACATTCGGAAACTGCATCTGCCTCGTAATGCAAAAAGCATTTTATCGAGGGTCACATACGCTCCAACACTATAATATATCTTAAAATTCTCATTTAACTTTTCAAAAATTTCTCTTACAAGGGCTAACTTATTGATTTCAAATCTTTCAGCTCTATTTATTTTGTCATCAAAGCGTATGACCCTCATTAAAAATAAAAACCCATTTAGGCCATGGTTGCAATAAACAGTTCATTTCCTAAACCATCTTGGTCTTATAGACTATATAAATAAAAGGAAAAAAAATATATGAACACGCCACAATCATTCAGACATTACTTAGATTACAGGTACGGGCCTGAGATATGTTTTTTATATAGATATTTAGATAGTAAATATATTAAACTACAACATTCTGAAAACAGTTTAAGATTTCTTTACAAATGTAAAGATTGTGACATAATACCAAAAGGTTTACGTTTACGTATACTTTATAACACAAAGAGAAGCATATATATTTTACATAGGGCTAGTTTAGTACTTTTAAGAGATTGCATCCAACATCACATATACAGTAGACAACAATTAAAGACTGACATTGATAATACATTAGAACAAATATACGAAAAAGTAACTGAGGTAGATTTTAATTACATTTATAATAGCGTCTATTCCAGTTACATATATCACTTCAATATCCAAAAAAATACTCACATTAAGAAATTTAAAACTTTAATTATTGAAAAACATGGAACACATACAAAACATATTAATACACATACAGACAAAAATTTAATTAATAAAACTGTAGTTTTATCCTTTCAAATAAAATATTATCTGATTCTGAAAAGTATACACTTTCTAAAGGACTAACTTTTAGTGTTACATCGAAAGATGTTCCTAAATTAGACCTTATTTCGGCAGTAGAGCCTATTGCTCAAAAATTACCTTTGGAAAGTGCAAATGAATACAGAATTAGGTTAAAACTTATCTTAGAAAAACAATTTAAAATCAAATAAAATTTATACCATGAGGAAAGGTTAGCTATAGATAAATTAAAAAAAGGCACATCTATTAAAATATTGATATCAGACAAAGGTAACGCCACAGTTATTCTGGACACTACAGAATATAATAACAAAATTAAAACTTTAATTGATGAGGGAGATTACTCTAAAATACCTACAGATCCAACATTAAAAATAGAGAGACAAATTTACAATACATTATATAAACACAAACGTGAATTTACAGGTCTAGAAAGATCACAACTTATACCACATTATAATAAACCACCTCATATCTGTGGTCTATCAAAAATACACAAAACTAGTACCACTTCGCCCTATAGTTAGTAGTATAGATTACCCATGTTATAAACTAGCAAAATTTTTATTAAATATTTTAAATCCACTTTCGGGTAGAACAAATTCATATATTAAAGATACTTGAGATTTTTTAGATAAAATTTCGAACATTAAAATTACAAACCAAAATTTAATGGTTAGTTTTGACGTGGTGAGTTTATTTACCAATGTACCATTTGATAAATCACTTTTAATAGTTAGAAAGAGATTAGAACATGTCACAACATTAAAAGACCGCACTAAACTAAACATAAATACAATTTTGCAATTATTAACTCTGTGCTTAAAAACCACATATTTTCAATTAGAAAATGATTATTATCAACAAAATTTCGGAATGACAATGGGTTCTTCTCTTTCTCCTTTGAAGACTAATATCTTTATGGAGGAACTCGAGAATGACATATTAAATAAATCTCTTAAAAACCATTAATATGGCTTCGGTATGTTTATGATATTTTTGCTATATGGCAACATAGCATTGACGATCTAAATATTTTTTTACAAGATATAAACTCTCGAGAGCCTACAATTAAGTTTACTTTAGAAATGGAGAAGGAGAATAAATTGCCATTCCTCGACACTATAGTATTAAAACAAAAGAACACATTAAAAACTACAGTTTTCCGAAAACCGACAAACACACATAGGTATCTCAAATTCTTTTCAAATCACTCAAAATTAATAATAACTCTCAAACAATTAACCTCACAATTCCTTATATCCGCGGTATTTCTGACACAATTAAAAGAGTAGGAAATAAATACAACATAAGAACGACATTCAAAACAAAAATACTCTTAGATCTCTATTAACAAAGACTAAACCAAACAACACAGAACAAAATACCAAAAATGTGGTTTATAAAATTCCTTGCGAATGTGGCAAATTCTATATAGGTGACACATCTAGACCGCTAGATGTTAGAGAAAAACAGCTCTCAAATTGCCTACATACAAACTTCAACTAAAACCGCTCGGAAATTAATATATTTAATTTTTTTCTTGGCAAGCATATTGATCCTATAATGTCATTGTATTTTTTATATTTTCTGAATAAATTATATAATTAGAGTTATTGCATGCATTCTCAATTAAAAAAGTAATGTATATGACGGATATGTTTTTAATTTTTACTAATTATTTGAGAGACCAATTATTTAAAAAAATAACTTGCAACTTAATAATTGTCATAAATGAATAACAGAATATTTTTAATACTATTTTGGAAGAAAAAAGAATTATAACAATGGTGAAGATTCGAACCCCAAACTGTAAAGTCGGTAGGGTTTAAAAAATTTAAATTGATGCCTTGAATACGCTTGAATTGAGGATTGATATGCCTTCTTATATATTTTCTTAGATTAGTCCACGTCATTCTCAACTCAACTTTTCTCAGACGACTACCTGGTGAATTTTGCATCATGACCTTTGTTGAAAGGTTTATGAAGTTTAACTAACACAACAACTAAAGACAGCTAATCATCATTTGCCTTGAGCATTCGCAAATTGGGCTCTAGGGCAGTTGGAAGGCGACTCTCACTAACAAATAGGGATTTTCACAATTATTTAAAGTGATAAAGCGTTAGCTTTCAAATTATCTAGATTTTCCCAAGACATTTAATACCTTTTATTATGTAAAATATGAAGTATTTCGTGTCACATTAAGATATATGAATTCTTTTACGCCTTGTTTAATGGATCAGAGACAGATGGTATAACTGGACTATTAGATCCGGTGTACCACAGGGATTCTTAATGGGTCCCAATCTGTTTCTTATTTACACTTCCGATATGTTAGATTGCAATCCACACTCTAAGACTATATTTTATGCAGATGATACACAGTTATGTTTATAGTTCAATGCTGATAACGTCATCTTGATTTCAAGCCTAATTAATATTAATCATTGCGCTATTTTAAAGTATTCCGAATAAGATAATTTAACTTTTAATATACAATGTCGGGAAAATAACCGAATTTTTGAAAATTAAAGAAGACCACTATCGCCATCTATTGAAATAACATATAATCTGAATCTGAATAAAAGAATTTCTCCTCTATAAAACGAGACTGCCAAATACTGCCAACGGATTGTCATGTTCCGAAAGTTTGAACAACACACACAGTTAAAGTTTTTTTATTATTACCCAGTGTTCGATGGAATCAAAGGCTTTCTTATAATCACTATTTCTATTCAATTTTTGACAGCTGGTAGGTGATTAGAAGTGCCAAATCCCTTCTCGATATGCATGTGTGACATATTTTCCTTCCCGATAGATAATTCTTTTTTCTTCTATTTTTTCTTTTTTTAACACGTTTTCATTCACTTCACCTGTATCTATCTATGTAACAGATTCTTTGAACGTCGTTTTCACCCACTTCAAAAAGTCAGATTAAATTGAAAGTTTGCACACTTATCAAGGACCTCAAGAATCAAGGATTTGCTTTCGGAGAGAGAGCCTGAGACACGGTTACAATGCCCAAGAAAGCGATTAGGCGCGCAAATTATCCACTTCCACCACGGGTAGGTAGTGACGAAAAATAAATAATAGTTTAAAAAATTTTAAAAAACTGGCTTTTATAGCAGATCGAGCCAACAAATGAAAAATTAATTATAGTTTAAAAAAACTAAAAAACACGTTTCAAAGGTAAACTGAACTAAAAAGTAAAAAATAATTTTTAGTATAAGAATAAAGTGATGAACGAGAAAATTAATGTGCCATTGTAAAAATAATAGTTTAAAAGAATTAAAAAAACACGCTTTTATAGCAGATCGACCTAAAAAAATAAAATTAAATATAGTTTAAAAAACACACTTTAATGGTAAACCCAACTAAAAAGTAAAAAATAACCTTTAGTATAAGAATAAAGTAATGAACGAGAAAATTTATGTGCCGTTGTAAAAATAATAGTTTAAAAGAATTAAAAAAACACGCTTTTATAGCAGATCGAACTAAAAAAAATTAAATTAAATATAGTTTAAAAAACACACTTTAATGGTAAACCGAACTAAAAAGTAAAAAATAATCTTTAGTATAAGAATAAAATGATGAACGAGAAAATTAATATGCCATTGTAAAAATAATAGTTTAAAAGAATTAAAAAACACGCTTTTATAGCAGATGGACCTAAAAAAATAAAATTAAATATAGTTTAAAAAACACACTTTAATGGTAAACCGAACTAAAAAGTAAAAAATAATCTTTAGTATAAGAATAAAATGATGAACGAGAAAATTAATATGCCATTGTAAAAATAATAGTTTAAAAGAATTAAAAAACACGCTTTTATAGCAGATCGAACTAAAAAAATAAAATTAAATATAGTTTAAAAAACACAATTTAATGGTAAACCGAACTAAAAAGTAAAAAATAATCTTTAGTATAAGAATAAAGTGATGAACGAGAAAATTAATGTGCCATTGTAAAAATAATAGTTTAAAAGAATTAAAAAAACACGCTTTTATAGCAGATCGAACTAAAAAAATAAAATTAAATATAGTTTAAAAACACACTTTAATGGTAAACCGAACTAAAAAGTAAAAAATAATCTTTAGTATAAGAATAAAATGATGAACGAGAAAATTAATGTGCCATTGTAAAAATAATAGTTTAAAAGAATTAAAAAAACACGCTTTTATAGCAGATCGAACTAAAAAAATAAAAATATATATAGTTTTAAAAATACACTTTAATGGTAAAGCGAACTAAAAAGTAAAAAATAATTTTTAGTTTAAGAATAAAGTGATGAACGAGAAAATTAATGTGCCATTGTAAAAATAATAGTTTAAAAGAATTAAAAAAACACGCTTTTATAGCAGATCGAACTAAAAAAATAAAAATATATATAGTTTTAAAAATACGCTTTAATGGTAAAGCGAACTAAAAAGTAAAAAATAATTTTTAGTATAAGAATAAAGTAATGAACGAGAAAATTTATGTGACGTTGTAAAAATAATAGTTTAAAAGAATTAAAAAAACAGGCTTTTATAGCAGATCGAACTAAAAAAATAAAATTTAATATAGTTTAAAAAACACACTTTAATGGTAAACCGAACTAAAAAGTAAAAAATAATGTTTAGTATAAGAATAAAGTGATGAACGAGAAAATTAATGTGCCATTGTAAAAATAATAGTTAAAAAGAATTTAAAAACACACTTTTATAGCAGATCGAACTAACAAAATAAAAATAAATTATAGTTTAAAAAAAACACAGTTTAATGGTAAACCGAACTAAAAAGTAAAACATAATTTTTTGTATAAGAATAAAGTGATGAACGAGAAAATTAATGCCATTGCGGGAAAAGCGTGGGGTGCTCGATGTCAGTTAATATATAATAAATAAGTAGAGGTAGTATGAGTATATCGTACAAAACACCACACGCTTTTTTACAATGACACAATTTTCTCGTCCATCACTTCTTATACTAAAAATTATTTTTAAATTTTAGTTGGGTTTACCTTTGAAGCGTGTTTATTAGTTTTTTTAAACTATAACTTATTGCTTTGTGATTTTATTGTTATTACATCTCGATGATTTTATATATATTTTTTTATATATTTTCATTGTTATAATAATATAATAATAATATTCTTTATTTAGCACTTAGCTACTACATTCAATCTGTAATTCATTTATATTTATACATGTCTATGCATAATACAAATATATCCAAATATGATCTGTTCTATAATAATAAAAATCTAATATATACATAGTAATCTATACAAAATCAAACATACCTACATATTTTTAACAACAAACTAACCTATTTTGCCAAGTAATGTTTACGGATTCTATCTACAAACATTTCCAAAGTCTCTATACTTTTTAGCTCTGCTGGCAGACCATTGAACAGCCGAATACCATTCCCAAAAAGCGACTTCCGCATATAGGTACTACGTTCAAAATTTATATGGACATCCTCCCTTGAGCGAATGTTACGTTGCTGTTTTTCGGGCCGTACTGTTAAGTACCTTCCAAGATATACAGGCATTAAGTTATTTTTAACTTTAAAAATCATAACAATACTGGCCATTTCAATACTCCACCACCAGAGCACCAGCCCAAAGAGCGCAACATCAAATCCACTAATGTATACCTATAACAATACAAAATAATTCGCATTGCCTTATTTTGTAAAATTTGCAATCTATTTATTTCATTTTTATTACAACCTAGCAACAAAGAGTACAATAACTAAAATGGGGATAAATTATGGTATTATATATTAACAATTT
This sequence comes from Cosmopolites sordidus, assembly GCA_031761425.1. Classification (NCBI taxonomy): domain Eukaryota; kingdom Metazoa; phylum Arthropoda; class Insecta; order Coleoptera; family Curculionidae; genus Cosmopolites; species Cosmopolites sordidus. The sequence continues at coordinate 5,819 of JARFXV010001094.1, read as the reverse complement.
TCACGAATTACTTTTTACATGAGCACATAACTTCAATTGAGAATCAAGAATTACACCTAGATATTTAATTTGGCTTACGATTTCAATGTTATTCTTCCCAATGTAAATATATTTTTTATCAATAAACGACGAGCAAATACCCCCCTTTCCCAGAATCATATATTTTGTTTTCTCAAAATTTAATTTTAATTTATTCACACATAGCCAATTATCTAATGTAGAGAGTTCTAAATTAAGATCTTTTATTATTTGATCATAATTCTGTCCCGTTATTGAAAGGAACGTATCGTCTGCAAACAAATTTAAGTCTATGTTTTTAAATATCTTATACAGATCATTGATGTATATAAGAAACAAAAAGGGACCTAATACGCTCCCTTGTGGGATACAAATATCATTTCCAGAATTCCTGATATAGCACCATTTACTTTAAATAATAATTAAAACACTTGGTATTTGTTTCACAATATATTCAAGATATTCTCTAACATGTTTCGGCCTCGCGACCATTCTCAAAGAGAGTTATGTATAAACTAAACTAAAGTTTCAAAGTGCTGTCTAATGGAAGTCGGTTTTTTCATCTCGTTAAATTTATTACACTATCAATAATTGGAGTATTTCCGAAGTCTAGCTGGGTGTTTGTTAGGTTTTTGCCGTCGTATATGGCTTTTTTAATTTCGAAAATTTCCAGGTAATTTAACAGCCTGCTTTTATTGGAGCTATGTATTAATTTGGTATTATTAATATTAAAAAAATGGTTCTGGTCTATACAATGTTCGGCAAAGCCCGTCTTTCTCTGATTGTGTAAAATTGAATATTTATGTTCTTTTAGCCTATCATTGAGCGATCGGCCCGTTTGGCCTATATAAATAGCGTCACACATATTACATTTAATTTCGTATACTCCAGATTTGTCACAAAATTTTGCTCTTTCTTTGTTATTGTTTAACATCGATGTAAGATTATTCTTATTAACAGAGATAATATTAATATTTTCGTTCTTTAACTGATTTGTGATTCTTGAACTTAATTTGTGAATATAGTTTATAGTATGCCAATTTTTAGAATCTTTTTCGGGTGTTGCGGCATAAAAATGTTTGGTGTTGTTTTTCTTAATCTTGTTTTTTATCATTTTATCTATGATGCTTGGCTGATATTTTGATAATATTATTGATATTATATTGAATTAAGTTATTAGAAAAAGGCCTCAAATACTGTCCAAACTTCGTCAAATCCACAGATATTGAAATACTCGCAGCCAATTTAGAGAATCTTTTAAGTAGTTTAAATAAAAGCCAATTAGCAAAATATAACATTGCAAATATAATAGCAAACAATAAAATAAAAAATAAATATTCCAACCAACTCAGAATAATTAATAAATTACGTAACAAAATTTACCAAAACAATTTAATTCTTTGCAAAGCTGACAAAGGTAATACTGTTACTATTCTAACAAAAGATAAATACCTACTAAAAATGAACACACTCATCAACACAGAAAACTGTAGAGAACTCAAGACCGATCCAACAAAAAAATATCATACCGCTGTAAAGAAAATTACAAAAACGTACAATGAAACCTTCTTAAATATATCGCAATCCAAACTAGATACCATGAACCCAAAATCTCCAGTCTTATACGGAATGCCTAAACTGCATAAAGATGGCATTCCAATGAGACCAGTCGTTTCTTATGTAAATGCTCCTGCATATAAACTTTGCAAACAACTCAACAGTGATCTACCATTATTTATCGATTTCAACTCGCCCAAAGCAATCAAAAATACAATAGAACTAACAACAAAATTAAAAAACATACAGATACCTCCCAATGCAAAGTTAGTTTCGTTCGATATAAAAAGCCTTTTTTCCTCCATTCCGGTACAAGACCTTAAAAATATCCTCACTGAAAGAATTCATGAATGCAATCTTGAAATCGTACACAAAAATGCTCTCATAGAAGCTATCAATGTATGTACCGAACAAAATTATTTTCTGTTCAATTCAAAATTTTACCAACAAACGAATGGATTACCAATGGGAAGCCCCCTGAGCCCCTTCCTGGCAGAAATATATATGGCTAATTTTGAAAACAATTTATTTAGCGACACTAATTATACAAGACACATACATTTTTGGGCCAGGTATGTCGATGATATTATTTGCATATGGACCGGTACAGAAAGACTATTGGGTCAATTTCTTGAATATTTAAACAGTGTAAACTCAAAAATCCAGTTCACAATAGAAACAGAGACGGATAATTCATTAAATTTCTTAGATTTAAAAATAATAAGAACACGGAATAAATTAGAATTCGAAATATTTAGAAAACCCACGTATACCGATACAATTATTCACGCAAGTTCAAATCAGTCATGGAATGTAAAAATGTCCACTTTTCATAGTATGACCCACAGACTTCTAACGATTCCACTTAAAAAAGACAGCTATGAAAAAGAACTTAATATTATCAAAAATATCGCAAGGAATAATGGATATCAGCCAAGCATCATAGATAAAATGATAAAAAACAAGATTAAGAAAAACAACACCAAACATTTTTATGCCGCAACACCCGAAAAAGATTCTAAAAATTGGCATGCTATAAACTATATTCACAAATTAAGTTCAAGAATCACAAATCAGTTAAAGAACGAAAATATTAATATTATCTCTGTTAATAAGAATAATCTTACATCGATGTTAAACAATAACAAAGAAAGAGCAAAATTTTGTGACAAATCTGGAGTATACGAAATTAAATGTAATATGTGTGACGCTATTTATATAGGCCAAACGGGCCGATCGCTCAATGATAGGCTAAAAGAACATAAATATTCAATTTTACACAATCAGAGAAAGACGGGTTTTGCCGAACATTGTATAGACCAGAACCATTTTTTTAACATTAATAATACCTAATTAATACATAGCTGCAATAAAAGCAGGCTGTTAAATTACCTGGAAATTTTCGAAATTAAAAAAGCCATATACGATGGCAAAAACCTAACAAACACCCAGCTAGACTTCGGAAATACTCCAATTATTGATAGTGTAATAAATTTAACAAGATGAAAAAACCGACTTCCATTAGACAGCACTTTGAAACTTTAGTTTAGTTTATACATAACTCTCTTTGAGAATGGTCGCGAGGCCGAAACATGTTAGAGAATATCTTGAATATATTGTGAAACAAATACCAAGTGTTTTAATTATTATCATTGTTACTATGTTTCACCAAGAGCCAACCGCGCAATCAATCAAAACCATTTACTTTTGTTTGATGAAAGCGGTCACCCAAATAATGTTTAAGCCATTTTATAACACAAGATTTCACTCCGTAACATTGAAGCTTCACAATCAGATCTTCTCTATTTATAGTATCAAATGCACGTCTCAGGTCCACAAATACACCAATCACAACATTATCGTCACCAATATCTTGGCACCATTTCGTACAACGATGTTGCAGTGCAGAGTCGCATGAATGTTTATCACGAAACCCCGATTGTTCCACATAAATGTAATTTTGCTTTTCAAAGTATCTACGCAACTGTCTACACACCACTAATTCCAAATTTTGTCAACAATCGGCAATAGATTGATTGGCCTAAAATCCTCTGCTAATACAGGGTTTTCAACCTTTGGTATTGGACAACGACGTATTGATTAAATGCAGTAATAGATAACCCACCTGCTGAGATACACCCTTTAAAACTTTTATATTATATATATATCATCAGATGTGGACTTATTTTTTAAATTCATTACAATATATCTTAATTGAGATAATGTTAATAAATTAAATTGATCCAAACTTTCTTCACTTGACGGGATGTCAACGGTACTGCCAAATGTTTGAATCTGATTTGGAATGGTTCGAGCTATCTCCCGAATACTTCCAGCATAAAAATTTTTAAAATTCTCTTCTAACGTTCCAACACTCCTTCAGAAAACAATATCCTCAAACACGTCGAACTTTCTGCCACTCCCCACCAATTCCTTCAACATTCGCCCCATTTTCTTGCTATTACTTCTATTACGATCAATATTCTGTTCATAAAATGCCATTTATTCGTTTCTAATCACCATTACAACCTTATTGCGTTTCCTCTTATAATCATTCCAGTCAGTGTCGTTTCTGGTTAATTTGAACTTCTTGTAGGCCATATCCCTCTCTTTTTGGGCAAGCTTAATGGAATTTGTAATCCACGGTGTTGCGTCAATATTAATCGTTTTTAAGGGTGCCAAGGCATTAACTGTCTCATGGATGTTGTTCATAAAATGTTCATAGAGGTGGTCCGCATTTGTTGACGTGTGGTCCCAGTTTCTTCCAACTAAAGTTAAAGGTAAACCCAATGGTTTCATGATCATTAAGTTGCGAAAAATTCCTACCAGCTTCGGTAAAAGTATAATCATTAGTAAATACCAGATCAATGAGAGAACGAGTATCGAGCGATACACGCGTATAGCTTTCTATCACTTGTCTATGTCCAGAATTATCTCTTATTGCCTCTAATTTTCATAACATATATTAAAATCTCCGGTGATTACGGATCTGTTTGAAGTTATAACCGGATCATTGACCACATCTTCCCAAAAACCTAAAAATTCATCAATATTACCATTTGGTGATCGATATATACCTCGAAATAACGTGTCATTATTTAGAATTTTTATTTTCACAAATAGAGCCCAAAAGTTCTTTGAGTTCTTCTCACATCTGACAAAATCCACAGGAACGCCATCCCTGATGTAGATTATGATACCTCCTGCGTGATGACTATTTGAGTGGCACACAAAATGTCTATAACCCGGTATTGAAATTTCACTATCCTGTCTCGCCTCCGTGATGTGGGTTTCAGTCAAACAACCAACCATAGGATTCCAGTCATAAAACAAATTCATCTCTTCCGTCATTTTACAATTTAAACCAGCTACATTCAAGGATACACACAACTATTTTATTCACTCCTCTTAATTGCTGTTCATATTTAATTTTTTGTTTGGACTTTTCTATTTCTCTTTGATAACACCTGCAATTTCTGTCAAACACAGTATGATAGCAATCAACATCGGTAATCTTCGGCTCATCTCTTCAGCATATTTGCAGTTTGTATAAGTTTTTATTTGAGAACTACACTCTCCAGATTCATGATTTTCACTGCAAATGGGGCATACGGGATTAGACTGACTGCAGTTACTGGCTTTGTGTCTATATCTCCAACATTTAAAACACCTGAATACACTTACAAATTCATAAACTGAAAAACTAGATATCCCATAGAAAGTCTTTTTAAATTAACCAAACTGTTAGAAGCAGGTGTAAACGTCTTCAACATAACATTATACTCATTTTTCCCCTTTGGTACGTACTTTTTCATTATACTAATATATACTCCATCAACGTCCCGTAATTTCTCTTTAATTTTACCAACCAAATAATCTGTATTCTGTGAACATTCATCTGGTACACCCTCTATAATAATTTGAGGATACTTCTTCTCCTTCTTGCTTGAGGTCACCTGAAGCGGACCTTTTGGCTTTCCTGCGGGGCAATTGCCAGCTCAGTTTGTTGGCAGCCTAGAGGTTGTCTGGCTCTTAGGCCATATCCAGGCCACCGACTGTATCCTTATTGTCGAGTTAACAAAGTAATGTGTGTTTTTCCATTTTTATATTGTAGCGGCTTAGTATTTATTATACCTTGGGATATATTAGTTATACTGCAACAAAGGAATATGGTAAAGACGTCACAAACATATACGTTTAGACACCAGAAGGGAGGTTAGGTATAGCAAAGCTGAGCATTAAAG
>JARFXV010001093.1:0-102414 GCA_031761425.1 Cosmopolites sordidus | reverse complement strand
CATCATTATCAACCCGTATCAATCCACTGCAGGATGAAGGCCTCTTCAGTATGCTTCCAACTCTCGCGCTCCTGAGCTTTGCTTTGCCATTCGGGTCCAATATACTTAATAATATCATCAGTCCATCGTGTTTTCGGTCTTCTCCGTGGACGTTTGCGATCAAGCGGTATCCAGTCCAGGACCGCCCTGGTCTATCTTTCGTCCCATCGCCTCGCTACATGGCCTGCCCACTTCCATGTCAATTGGTTTATTCTTCCAATGATGTCATTCACTTTGGTTTGTTCCCTGATCCATGTGCAGGTCTTTCTATCCCGTCTAGTAATGCCAAGCATACATCTTTCCATTGCCCTCTGTGCTACTCGAAGTTGTTGAACTGACTGTGATGTGAGTGTCCAGGTCTTACTTCCGTATGTCATAGCGTGCAGGACACACTGATCAAAGACTTTCCTTTTCAGACAAAGTGGTAGTTTGCTCTTAAACACTATGTTGAGACTGCCAAATGCCTGCCAGCCACATTTAACGCGTCGTACCACCTCCCGGACGGTGTCCCCTTCCATTGAAACCCTTTGGCGAAGATATATATATATGTATATATATATATATATATATATATATATATATATATATATATATATATATATATATATATATATATATATATATAGTGATCCACAACTTCCAAATCCGTTCCTAAGATAGAAATCGTTTTGTCCTCAGCAAATTTATTGGACATGACCTGACTCTTCTTCTGGTTTATTTTCAAGCCAAATGTTTCCCCAGCCCTTGGCAATTCTTGTACGTGTCTTTGCAGCTCATCTGGGTTTTGTGAAAGAAGAACGATATTATCTGCGAATCTAAGATGATTTAAGTACGCACCATTAATCCTTATTCCATCTTGTTTCCAATCCAGCTTACGGAACACTTCTTCCAGGCAGGCTGAGAAAAGAAGAGGTGATATTGCGTCCCGCTGCCGTACGCCCCACTCTACACTTATTCCCACCTCAAGATCGTCAAGGTGGACTGTCGCTGTAGCTTATATATATATCGATCCTAGTAGGTTTACATAGGCTTTCTCTACACCTTGATTAAGCAATGCATCCATTATGGCTTTGAGATTGAATCAAATGCATGAAATGATTGAATCAATATTTTTCATAATCGATAAATGCCAAGTACAGTGACATAGTGTATTCGTTCTGTTTTTCTACGACCTGGTGTAGAACCTGGATATGATCCAATGTACTGAATCCACTTCTGAATCCTGCTTGCTCCCTTGGTTGTGCGTCATTAAGTTTTCTTAGTATTCGTTTGGATATTGGGCGGTAGTTCTTTAAATCTTCCAGTGCTCCTTTCTTATGTAAAAGAATCACTTCTGCATTTTTCCATAAGGTGGGTACTTCTTGTTGTTTGAGGCATTTTGTGTATAATCTTGCCAGTGTTTTATGTAAGGTCCGACCACCAGTTTTTAACATCTCTACCGTTATACTATCCTCTTCTGGAGCCTTGCCATTTTTCATCAAGTCTATAGCCTTTGTCACTTCCTCTACAAGGATATCCGGCATTTGTTCTTCAGTAGGCATTGCTGTTCTTGTCTGATTCTGGTCCTCATATAACTTTGAATAAAATCTTCGGACAACCTCGAACATTTCCGTCCATTTCCTGCATATTCTACCATCCTCACGCAGAAAAACATTTGTGTCCTTTTCCTTCTCAGCTTCTGCTAAGCTGTGTTAATTCCCCTGTTTTCTTCCCGAGTTTTCTTATAGTTTTGCAAAGCTCAAAGTACTCGACGCTACCAAAAGGACTGTCTGCATTCTTTATTGTCCGGTGTTTTTTCATTAAATTATCGGTCTCATTGGAAATTTTTGACTCTTTGAAACATTTATCTTCTGGTGCTATTGAAGCCGCCGTTTTAAGCACATTGTTGGCGATAAGTGGCGATGGTCTGTAATTTCCATTTCCAGTATATATATATATATATATATATATATATATATATATATATATATATATATATATATACATACATATACCCATTTTCTATCCACTATGTCACATTTACCATAAAGAATCAGAAAATGAAATTCAATGTGGCACGAAATTTAATTTTCCCTCCAATTCCCCGTAAAGCTGCCATTAAATATAATGAAATTTGATAGTGTCTATTTGTTCGGTATATATAAAAATCTCTAAACATTGCAAGAATCTAAAATACGCAATAAGGTCTAAATAGGTTAGATAAAAATGTTTATAAGAAACTACGAAAAATGTTTGACAAGCACTTGTAATCACTGTTATGGCAGATTTTATTACCAAATTAAAGAATAGAAAACATGACATAAAAATCTGAAAAATATGTGAGACAATTTAACTTCGAAGGAATGGAAGAGGTACAACGTTATTACTCTTCATAACAGACAAATGTTATATACAATGCTGACAATATTTAATAAAAACGAATATAAAAAAATTGCGCATAGCAAAGTCCAGAGGGATATACAAATAACAAAACAAATTATTTTCATTTTATTAATAAGCTAGATGTAAAAGACATAACAGCATTGAATTGTTGTAATATTCAAAGCGATTGTTGGGCAAGGTAATTTAATTGAAGATCACTATGGCTAAAAAAAGGCTGTCGAATTTTCATCTTTCTGTGATGCTACAACTATATATATATATATATATATATATATATATATATATATATATATATATATATATATATATATATATATATATATATATATATATATATATATATATATATATATATATATATATATATATATATATATATATATACTGTTAGTGAGACTGGGCATCCTTCAACTTTTGCCACCAATAGGCCTCCCTTCCATATATTAAATCAACTCAATCTAAGGCTGTGTTCGAGGCGTGTAAACAAAGAAATCAGACTGATGGCATTACGTTTGATCGGGCAACTCTGCTTATCCTTTGGTGGGGTGACAAGTAAACATCTGATGTATACTCAGTACGAGTTTCAATTCTATAGAGTCACTTAATGATCGGTAGTAACACTTTTTGTAAACAAAATTTTTTTATTACGTTCTGACAATAGTGACAACAATTTCGAACAACGCTTCGCAGTCAGGTTTTGTTTCAGATTTAAGCACAGTTCAATGGAAACATTTCCAAAACTTTAACAGGTATGGAAACAGTCAAGAGTCAAGATTTCTAACGGGTTTAAGGAATTCTCAGAAGGCCGAGACTCGATTGAAGATAAAGTTTTCCGCGGAAGGCCTTCAACTGCAACAAGTGACATTAACTCACACATCCATTCATCTGATATTGATCAACGAAATAGCAATGAAAACAATCTGCCTGAACATGGTTCCGAAAAACATTTTGCAGGACCAAAAGGACAACAGGAAGGAACATGTTTTAATTTTTTGGGGCAGATTGAAAAATGACCCTCATTTTCTAGAACGTGTCACTATGTCACTATAGTCTTGGATGTTTGAATATGACCCAGAAACAAAGCGCCAGAGCTAGAAATAGCACACTCCAAACTTACAATGGCCAAAAAAAGCCAGAATGAGCAAATCAAATATCAAAAGCATACTGAGTTGTTTTATAATAGCCCGGGGATCGCCTATAAGAAATTTGCACTTCACTGCCAAAAGGTAAACGAGCATTTTAATCGAGAATTTCATGTCTGTCATGTGAGACCTGGGACATCAAAAACACCTGGATGCAGCATCACAACACTGCACGTTGTCTCACAGTGATTTCAATTAACGAGTTTTTGGGAAGTAAAATTATTAGTGTGGTCCCGTAACCCCATTATTCAGCAGACTTTTTTCTTTTCACAAGATTGGATATTTACCTCAAAGAACATCAATTTGGAACACTGGAGTACATTGGAAAGGTCGTAATCGACTAGCTGAAGGAGATTCCAGTATCAGAGTTTCAGCATTGTCATAAAGAGTGGACAAGCTGTCTTTAATGCTGTGTGGCTTCCCAAGGCAACTACTTTAAAGGAGAAAATACAGAATTGTACTTTTAATTGAATAAAAAAAAATATTCAAAGTCAGTCTCGATACTCTGTTTACACACCTCGCATTAGATCTTGTAGCAACAGCTGTTTCTCGGTGTGGAATTACTAGGCCCACGCCCATACTCGTTAATAATTGTACTAAATATCAAGAATAGTTATTAAATGTAGTGGTAAAAGAACCAGCAGATCAGAAGAAAGCCTTTTCTTCTTCATGGAAGCCGAAATATGAAAAAATATAGGTTGAGAAAAAGTAAATAGATAACTAGTAAATGAGAAAAATATGAAGAAAACGAAATCTTAACAAGAAAAATTATAATGCGGACAAACTACAAAGTAGTTACTAAAAAATAATAAAGGTCTAAATTCAAAAATATAAAAGTAATAAAATACAAGTAATATTTTTAAAGAAAAAAATTGCAAGCGACAACAATTAACTATTATATATAACAGAAAAGTTTTACTATAATTTATATCGAAAGATAAGAAAAATAAAAGCGAAAAAATGAACCGATTGATTACCTAAGATTTATATATTTACACATCAAATAAAGTATAAAATTGTATTATCTTCCCATGTAATTTCCGTGTTTTATTGAGCAAACCCAAACCAAACCATTCCTTATCGCATATCTTGAATGAATTAACATACTCATGAACAGTTATCAACATAACAGCAACAATTGAATATATAATGTTTTGTTTTATAATGTTTTGATAAATATCTATAAGTGTTTCATTGTTTTGGTTCTAGCAATGTTTACATGGTAAATATCGAAAAATAAATTTACCATTATTGGTATATATAGAAATGAGCAAAAAGAAACTTACCAATTTGAATTTTGAATATTTTTACAAGGAGTAAAACACCTTAACACCTTTTATATAAGTGGTTAATCGAAAAAAAAGGTAAACATGTCGAATATAATACTGAATGCTGAATGCCGTACGTATTACCTGCTAATTTTATTAAAGGACAAGGACAGTTCATACACTGGGCACAATATACGGGATCATTATTAGTAGTGGAAAAACTACTAATAATGATATGTAATATTACAAAATATTTTATCTTTTTTAATCTTTTCAGTTTTTTAATAGGAAAATTAACTTGATATGCAAAATTGAATATTATGACAACTCTGATTTAAAACTTAAACGATTGCGTAAAGATCGACAGAGAGTAGTTGAAGAGGCAAGTATATACTATTCTTATTATGTGAGTATAGACCGGTTGGATCACGCAAAGCATTCCGATTCATTTTTGAATATTATTTCTGATCTTCCACACCACTCTCATCCCCTTTCCGTGGATCCTCTTTTTCTCCCCCGTCCACCTTGTCCCCGATTTTCTTGAAACTTCGCTCCCTCATGCGACGTTTCACATATATATTTTGTTTCTGTACGTTCTTCTATCCTCAATCTCTGCCGGACCCATTTGTGCCTTTCCCAGATCAGCTTTGACTTGTGTGATCCATGGTACTGTTGACTTGACTCCTTGTATGTATGTAAGATTCAGTTGGTTAGTCTTGTCGGTGGGGGTCTACTGATATGTCCGTAGAATTTCAACCTTCTTTTTCTTATGTCCGCCGCTACGTTGGACATTCTCTCTGTGGTCTTTCGAAAATGTAGTCTGTATCCTTCCTCGGTCAGTTTTGGGCCGAGAATTTTTCTCATAATTTTACGTTCTTCTTTTAGTATGTTTTCTATGCCGCTTTTTGTATGAAGTGTAAGTGACTCGCTTGCGTATAGTACCTCTAATTTGATTACTGTGTTGTAGTGTCTTATTTTTGCGTGTATGGATAGGCATTTCTTATTGTAGATATTGAGACGTCAGTGTCACGTCTCTTACGGTATGCCCTCTTCATCTTCTGTAATCGAGTCTTCTGAGCTATCTTCTCTCCTCCTGTGAGTTCGAAGATCTCGCCCAGGTATTTGAAATGTGTGACCCTTTTTATCTTGCCGTATTTGGTGTTCAAATTTTGGACATCTAATTTGGAGCAAAATAATTCGGTTTTTTGAAAGGAGATTTGTAGGTCAACTTTCTCTGCACATTCCTTGAGGATTTCTATCTGTTTGGTTGCTTTTTTCATTTGTCTGCGAGTATGGCTGTCGTCTGCGAAAGGTAGGCATGATATTTCTATATTGTTTTTGGTTCGTCCGAGTCGTATTGGTTTCCAGTGTCCTTGATTTTTCAGTTCCTTTTCCCATTCCCTAATGACTTTGTCCAGGACCAGGTTGAAGAGGAGTGGGGATAACCCGTCTCCTTGACGTACTCCGGTTTTAATCAGAAAGGGTTCGGAAATGTCTCCCATAAATTTCACTTTAGAAACTGTGTCGATCATTGTCTGCTTGATTAATAGAACTGTTTTGGGGTCGAGTCCTTGTTCTTCTAGGATGTTGAACAGAGATTTTTGGTCGATTCAGTCGTATGCTTTCATAAAGTCCACGAACGTGCAGATGATCGGAACGTTCCTGATAGCTTTGTATTTCAGTATTGTTTTTAAGTTACAGATTTGTTCAGTGCATGAGCGACCAGGACGAAAGCCTGCCCGGTACTCGCCAATTTTGTGTTCTAGTTGTTCCTGTGTTCTCTGGAGAAAGCATGCTGAGAGGATTTTGTAAGTGACTTGTAGTAAGGAGATTCCTCTGTACTTGTTCACATCTGTTCTGTCTTTTTTCTTGTGCAGCGGGTGTATAAGAGCACATTTCCATTCATCTGATATTTTTTCTGTTTTCCAGATGTTCGTGAGTGAGTTTGGTCCGAGGTTTTTCAATTGTTCTGCGGTGATACTACCATCTTCACCGGAATGCCCTGTTATTCTTTAGTTTGCATATGTGCCTGTGGATTTCTTCCTGTGATGGCGGTGATTCTGAGTGGGTATAGATTTATATAGAGACAATTTTTCTTGGGGAATCTTGTGTCGCTTTCGGGGCAATCGAGGAGATCAGAGAACTAGTGTGCTAGCTCCTGACATTTCTTCTAATTGGTTAGAGCTAATCCCCCATTTCGCTTTCTGAAGCAAATATTTTGTGGTGTGTTCCCACGGATTTGTCTTGCAAAAGTCCTATAAAAGTCTCTCGTGTTATAATTGCAGAAATTCTCCTCTATAGAGTCTAATTGTTCCTTCATGTGCTTTTGTGGTCTGTTTTCTAGTCTCGTTAAAAAGCTGTTGGCTTTCTCGGAATTTTTTACTATTGTACTCCTGATATGCTCGTTTGCGTCGGTGCAATGCACTTTCGTATTCTGAGTTGCATCAAAGGTTTTTATGTTCTTTTTCAATGGGATCAGTTCCTGTGCTTTCTGTGTAATTTTTTTGTGGAATTTGCCCATGTATCTGCCTGTTCCTTTTCCCATTCATCTCTTATGTTGGATTCTTTGATCTTTTTCGTGTCGAATTTCTGTAGGTGTGTATTTTTCTTGGGGTGAATTTAACTTTGATTCGTGTTAGGTAGTGGTCTGAGTCCATGTTAGCGCCTCTGCGAACTTGAACATCATGAATCTCTTTTTGTTTTGGGTATCGATGATATCGAGATCGCAACGTGGTCTATCTGATATTCACCAGTCTGTGGTATAGGCGATCTCCATGTCTTCTGTTTTCGTGGAGATTTTTGAATATGCGATAGTTCTCGTAGTTCACCGTGTCCTCATCTGTGATGCGTGTTTCGTGTAGGGCAAGCACAAGTATCTTTTGTTTGTTAAGTTCTGAGGTTAGGTTGTGAAGTTTTCCTGGTTGGATTAGCGTGTTGATGTTGAAGGTGCCAATGTACGTAGGAGTTTTGTGTGGAAATTTGCCGGAAAGCTCCGACTTTTTTTGAAATCGTGAAAGTCAAGGTTCCCCAGAATCCGAGCACCCGGTTGCCCTTTGTCGACGGGTGGATTGGTTACCACTTGGGGTATTATTGTTATTATAAGCACGACTCATGATTGTTTATAAGCTTATGGGTCCAGTGTTTCCACTGGGAGTTTAGAACCAGGGACTGTTAGTTCGTGGAACGTGGTGTACAGCCGCACCCTCAGGGTGAACAGACGCCGACCAGGTTGCCGATGCTTGCCACTGCAGACGCAACCTGGGCTTTTTCTGCCAGAGCCCTGCTTGCCGTCTGTTCCCGAAATAAACGTTCGGGTTCAGCCGTTCTCCGCTTCCGTTATATCCGTCCGTTATATAATAATAATAATAATAATCGTCTTTATTTGGAAATGCATCAATACATGGAATAAGTGCATTGCAGAGATAGCATAAGGCGGCTAAGTTTAGCAAATGCTACTCTTACACTCAACTACCGAACGCTTTACATTATACAGGTCTTAGAGTAGGAAAAACAAACAAAACAACGACCTAACCAAGTTACAATTCTAACCGAAAAAAAAAAACAATTTCTAAAGCAAAAGAAACGATGACAAAAAAGTGTTCATTGCTGCAAAAATATTCCCTTCAACTGAAACCCGAAGGAGGTGACACTCAAAGATTTTATTACTAACACTGTTGTATAATTTAGGACTGCGATAAGAAAAACTATGCTGGAAAAGCGAAGTCTTATGCCGGGGAACTGATAAAACTGAGACCTGCCTGATGCTCACACTGTGAATTTCACCACGAAAAACCAATTGGGCCCTCAAGTATGCCGGCTCAGAACATATTATTAGTTTATGCAGGAAAACAAGATAGTAGTATTTCATAAATAATTCAATATTTAGCCAAGCTAAATTTTTATACTTATGTGAGACAGGATCAAACTCCCTAATTCCACAAATGAATCTGACTAGATTATTTTGTGCTATCTCTAACTTATGCTTAGTAAAACAATTCAAACAAGGATAATATACCATTCTACAATAGCTGAAGATTAGCAAAATTAACACTTCGCAAAGTTTTTTTCTCAATTTAAAGTTAATTAGATACCCATAGCATATAATGTTTTGATTTTAAGATAGACTTTCAATAACATATTCTTTACATGGCTGATAAACCTCAACCAATTGTAAATCCCAATATCTTTGCTTCTGAAGAGAACTGCAAATCATTAGAACCGATGTTAATCTTTAGTACATTTCTGATACGATTTCTAATATTATTGGAACAAAATAATACAACACTTGATTTACTTTTATTTATTGATAAGATTGATAAGATTTATGATATGATTGATAAGATTTATTGTGATCGGCGGAATATGTACAAATACTGCGAATATCGGCATTCAATGCCGCAGCCGCCAGATCAAGTCTAAGTGGAGAAAAAGAATGAACAAGTTGGGTATAATCAGCAAAGGATTGAATAACTGAATGATTGATACAGGAAGGGAGATCAGCCGCGAATATTAGAAATATCAATGGTCCCAAGACAGACCCCTGCGGTACGCCGGACTGAATCAGCTGAAATTCAGAACGGTGCCCCTCCAACTCCGTACATTGACTCCTACCATGCAAGTATGATTGAAAGAAATGCTGAACATTAGTTGAAAAACCAAAATAGTTTAATTTCGCACACAAAAGTGCATGATTTATCTTATCAAAAGCTTTTGAGTAATCTATAGAAACCAAAAGCTACTGCCATTCCCCTGTCCAAACTGTTCATCAAAGTATCAGTCAAATTTAACAAAGCTGTGTTTGTACTATGCGAGGCTCGAAACCCTGACTGTCCAGCGGGGAGTATTCTAGCGTTATCCAGAAAACTGGTCATTTGACATTTTACAACTCGCTCTAGTATTTTTGACATTATGGGCAATAGGCTTATTGGTCTTAAGTCTGAGGGGGCAAGTGGGCGAGTAACTTTGGGAATCGGAACAACGACAGCCTGGCCATTTTATTGGAAAGTAATTACTTTCCAAACACCTATTAACTATATGTACTATATGTAGTAGGACAACCGGGAAACATATTTTCATCATAGATAATGTAATGCCGTCAACCCCAGAAGCATTTGCTTTAATACCTTTTATTATATCTGAAATGGTCGCAGGCCCAACAAGTGTAAAATCAAAGGTATGCTTATCTACAACCAACCTATTACTGTAATAGAAGTTTAAAATGTCTTGATTAACATTTGCAGTATGAAAAACAGACATAAAGTAGTCGTTAATCAAAGATGGATTGCGAATGCTTGATAGAAGTTCAGACGCAGTCGACTTCTTAATATTCAGTGTTGCAATCTCAGGCCAAAGTTTTCGTGAATCTTTATTTTGTTCAAGATAAGCCAGAAGCTTTTTTTTCTCTTTGAATCGAAGTGAGGGTCAAATTACGAATATCCTGAGAGTACCTATATTTCCCCGGTGACGGACTTAGCCTGTAATTAGTATATGCTCTCCTTCTTTCCTTAATCATCTCTTTAATAGGATAAGTCAGCCAAGGCACCCTGGGCTTACTTACACGTACCGACTTAAAAGTAGCATGAATATTGAACAACGAAATTATTTTATTCGAAAGGTATTCTCACTTTATCGTCTGTAGAATTAATATTATATATCTGATCTAAATTACTTGATAATAACTCAAACAGGAACAGATCTACATCAAAATGGGCAAAATTTCGAAAAGTTATTACTTTCTGCTTACATATACGATTTAGAATCTCCAATTTACAAGTGATCATTTTAATCAGTAATATTTGGAGCATCCAACACAAGTATTTCACTAAACAGTTCAGGGGTATTTGTAAAAATATGATCTAACAGAATTGATGAAGTACTAGTAATCCTAGTAGGCTGTCTAACGATTTCACTAAGGCCGTAAAACTCTACACAACGCGTCAGTAAATTATTTTCAAATAGAAGATTGACATTTACATCACCAAGAATGACAACGTTTTTATGTTCTGTTAAAATCAACGGAAGAATATTTTCTAAAACCTTAATCCCCTCAGACAGACTCTGCGAAGGCGGTCGATATAAAACACCTAAAATAAATCGAAAACCATGTAATGTCAATTTAAGCCATAAGAACTCCAAAGCCGGTGAACTAAATTGAGTAAAATCCAACACTTCTGCCAAGGAAAGGACTTTATATAAAATCCACCCCCCCCCCCCCCTAGATTATCTATCCGCACGAAAAAATGAGTAATTATTAATGTGAACAAGTTCACTGGGAACATCATCGGCAAGTCAAGTCTCAGTCACCCCAAAAACACCAACAGAATCAGCCCGCAACATGTCAACAAATCCATCAAAATCACTCATCAAAGAACGAACATTTAAAGAGCATATTCTAATAGAATTCCTTTAGAATTCAGCCACAATCAATTCTCCTTTGTAAGTTAGTTAAAAAAATTTGATATGCAGGACAATTTCGATCTCTGACGCTATGGTTTGCTGGCTTTAGTTTTAGCTTTATCATTATTAGTAACACAATTGTTGCATAAATAAACATCCGAATTACAATTTTTAGAAGCGTGTTTTTGAGAACACTTAAAACAGCAGGAACATTTAAAACATTGGATAACATTTAAATAATCGCATGGTTCGTATTTTTTCCAAGCTAACCAAACATGACCCACTTGAATTAAATATTTTCTAACTTCTTCAAAACTTCTTCAAACTTCTTCAAAAACTTCGAAACTTCAATTATAACATTATACACATTTCTTATAGGTAATTTGGGTATTAATTTAATGTCATTTATTGAAGAGAAACTGCTCAAGTCGTTAAGAGTAAATAATCCCTCGACAATAACACTATTGTCAGAAAATTCATTATCGAGAATAACATTTTTTATTTTTAATCTCGGATTATGTTTTCGCGTAGGATTAACATTTAGTTTACTGCCAAACTTAGTATCTAACGCATTTTTCAACGTATTCAGCAACACCATTCTTGATTTTTTTCGTCCCATCCACACAGATGTTTTGCCGTACCAAACTTACTGAACTCGTTATAGTTTTCACGACGTCGTCAACGGAATTAACACTAGTAGATTTAACAATCAAAACAGGTAAATTATTTAAATTCTTTCTCAGCGATTCACTGTACATTAAAGCACTTTTATTAACGGCATGTGCTGGCTGACTTGCCGATTGATTTTTTTCAACCGAACAGTCTATTTCGTCGATCAACTGCTCCATTAATTTTTTTTTCGGGATGCAGACACTTTCTTTCTTTCCGGAGGACTATAATATCAGTTTTATTGTCTTGGAAATGCACAACACATTCGGAAGCACTAGCTTTACATAAATCGCAAAACTAATAAACATTATCACACTTTGCAATCAGTCTATTAAGCTCATCCTTCAAATTAATACAGAAAGGGTGGATTTTCTTTTCTTTTCTGACAAAGTTTACACTGTATGCTTTTAGAATTAACAATAAAGTTATCGGAGCAACGCTCACATACGTCCACGTCGCACGACATACTGGACTATGAATGGAGTTTTTTTTACTTCTTTGGACTGCGTCCAACGAGACAACAGTAGTCAGGAGTTATACACCCCTTACCGTTGGGTTCCACAATCTCATATGGAACGCACAACAACCTGCGTCTCCACCATAATGAGCAATGGTTAGTTGCTTGACCGGGAGGATTAGTCACCAATAGACGAAACATGTGCCCTCCAATGTAAGGGATGAGTGGAGCTTCCTTCCGGTCAAGCAACTAACTATTGCTCATATTTAAGTCTATATATAGAGTGTCCCAAAATTCAACGTCACGCGGGTGCCGGGCGAATGACCGGATTATACCAGTTCTGTCAAAAATAAGAAAAAAATCCATGTCATCGTGTTAAGTGATAATAGGCATTTTTTTGAAGGCTATATCATTAGGTACTGTGGACACAAATTTCCCAATATTTCAGTGTTATTTTTTATGTCATCCAAAATAACCATGTTATTAAATGTTATTAAGTGTTATTAATAAGTCAAATAATGAACGTTGTTAATTTAGTAAAAAAAAGTTTCATTGAGTCGTGGTTTAAAAAATTATGTCAGCTAACTTTGACATATGCGAAACATATGCCCTGATTGGTTGCTGTCCAAAGAAATCTAACATTGCATATCGAAAATACTTTTTTCACATGTTTAATTAAATTTTCACTTTTTAAATAATTTCATATCACTTTTTAAATAATTCACGCCATAATGTGAAGCGCATCATAAATTGTTATTAAATTTACTCTTCAACATGCCCACCACTCCATTCCTCGCGAAAGAAGCATCATTGATTGACAACATTTTAAACTTAATAGAAACAATAATAGGTATTAAAAAGCCCTATGAATAAATCTTACAAATCTAAAAGCCGACAGCTGCAGCAAATGTTTTGAGGAAACGAGTCAACAAATTACCTCAATAAGATATAGGTACTGAGTGAAATATCATGAAATATGCCATAATGAAAGATTAAAAGAAATTCTTGATGAAGAAGCAAAAATCTTATCATATGTAAAACACTAAAAAAATAACAAACTACTAAATCAAACCAAAACTAACAAAAACAAATGGATGGAAGAAAATAATAAGTATTTCAAAAGACGTAAGAAGAAACATGAACGATAATCTCCACAAAAAAACTGAAAGAGTTAATGTGTAGCATAAGGAAAAAAAAATCATACATCACTAGAAATGGTCTAGGTTTGATAGAATCAAATGAAATAAAAAAATAAAGGAAATACGGGAAGAATGCATCAAAGAACTTTTCGGCGAAAGAGGCTCTGAGCTAATGATATCTGAAGACGATCAGTACTTAGAAATTTTACCAAATAACATAAGACAGGCTGGTGAGAACACCAAAGGTGGAAAAGCACATTATTCAGATTAAATCCTCTTTAAATTACTACAAGCACTGGGTGAGAATATGATAATAAAATTTACCAAATTTCAAAATCTTCTATGTAGACAAAGTAAAAATCCAAAAGAATGGTTTATAGCAGTATTTATACCGCTATCAAAGAAACGTAATTCTAAATCATATAACGACTACAAATTAATCAGTCTTGGTGAGTCTTTATTAAAAAAAAATGCTAAATAGAATCTACACAAAATATGAGGAATAACTAGACGAAACCGTTTGGATCTCGATGTGGCAAGATACGTAAGGAACCATTGTTTCCACTGATTGTAGTTTTTGAAAATTTCTAGAATACAAAAAAATTGTATGAGTGCGCTTTGTTAATTTTCAAAATGCCTTTAACTGATAACAGTTAACAGTAACAATAACAATGATATTCATTTCATAAATACATATATTGGAATCACTCCGCAGTGGTAAAAGTTAATGATGTAGAAACGAATGGCATACACTTTCCCCGACAATAGCCGCAATAATAGTTCTTAGCGTACACTCGCAAGTCATTTTCAAAAAAGTTTATGGTATAAGAAAGAAGAACTAAACTTATGAAAAACTTTTCAAAAACTCAACCGACAATTCATAATTAAGAGTAAATAAGTACTGTAAAATAGTACTGACTGTAAGTGTTCAGAAATATAGTACGATTTTTTTAGTGCGTCCGAACTTTCAATTCAAATAAAACAACAGCCAAATTAGATGTCTTGAAACTATTTATTTCGTGTAAAATACCATTCAATGGTACTAATGTTTGAAAATAATTTCCACATATTCACCACGGCTACTTCTGACAAAGCGCATTCTGTCAATCCAGTTTTCGACCACCTTTTCAAGCAATTGGGGCCTTATGTCGGCAATTGCCGACGTTATGTTAGCTTCCAAGGCATAGATAGCTGCTGGTTTATAGGCATAGAATAAAGAGTTAACACAAACCCAAAAAAAAAAATCTAAAGTCGCTAAATCGCATGGCCCTGACGGCCAATTAACAGGTCCATTCTCCGAAATAATTATCTCATCGAATTGTTACCTCAATAAATCGATTGTTGCGTTCGCTGTACCATATGTAGAACTGTGTTGTCGGGACCATATATCATCAACCAGATTATTATCATTCAAATTCGGAATTAAATAATCATTGATCATGACTCCGTAACGATTCCTATTGACGATAACGCTTAATTTTTAATGAAATAAGGACCAATGATACCACCAGCCTACAATCCGCACCATAAAGAGCATTTTTCTCAATATAACGGTAATTGTTGGATCATTTACGAATTATTTTCACTCCAAATGCAGCAATTTTGCTTATTAATGTAACCATTTAGCCAAAAATGAACTTTGTCGCTGAACAAAATTTTGCGGTTAAATTTTGGATTGCAATTAATGTTGAGCCCACTCATCGAACGTACGGCGTAAATGGCAAATGAACAAATTTGACATTTGTCATTGACAAATTTAAATCATCAACATTGCCAGCAATAGCGGCAATTTTTTTTTCGGAACGTACAGTTTTTTGTATTATGTGTACCATAAAATTCACTACAACTGCTCTATAATTTGGCGCACATAAAACACAGATTTTGATAATAAATTTTCATAATTTACATGCGTTGCTCTAATGTTAAACGTTCCATGATTATTTGCCAGATTATACTGAATAATATTGATACTAGAGGTGTGTAAACTCACAGTTCGTTTGTCAGCGACCCTTATCGGAAGTTAGGACACACTAAAAAAATCACCCGTAATAAGTACTTAAGAGCAATCCTCAGTTAAACAATGACAATAAAATTCATATTAGAAGTAAATTGGTGAGATCTGCGTCTTCGAAATTTATATCAGTGATCTGAAATAGAAACTTGAATTTAGCATTCAGAATTTTACATCTGACCCTATCATTGAAATTTAGACTTGGAAGGGTCAAATAGCAAACAAAATCGAGGCCTTCGAACTCTGATTATATAGACATATGTTAAAAATCCGTAGGCTGCCAAAGTTGAAAATGAAACAATGCATGAAAGAACGAGTCAAAAGCAAAGAAGACTTTTGGAAATCATCAAAATGAACAAGATATCCTATCTTGGCCGGCATAAAGATATTCTCTTAAAAGTAGGAAAGCTAAGATAACTTTAATTCCGTTTTCGAAATTCCCTTTATTTGTGCGAAACTGGTTTTCTGCGATGGTTGTGACAAAAAACTAGTATCGAGCCAAAATTAACTTGACAAGGAAATTAGAGTGGCTGTTTCCAAATCGATACCATAGTTTCAAGAAAAGTTATAGTGATCAATACATGTATTTTTCTGTAATTACGAGAGTTTTTTATTTATGTATCCGGAATAATAAATAAAAAAATATATTTATCATTGAAAATGGTTTTATTATTTTTCCAAATATTCTCCGTGATGATCGATATACTTTTGCATAAGTTTGAACCAATTTTCATAACACTTTTTCCATTCCGATTGAGGTATCTCCAAAACATGAATTTTGGGTGCATCAACTGCTTCTTCTGGCGTCAAAAATCGTTGACCACATAGTTTATAAGAAGTGCTTCATGCGCGAACACGTTTTGTTGGGTTTGACTAATTTGGAAAGACCAAAACAGTCGACTGATATTTACTTCGGGCTCATACGCATAGATCCAATATTCGTCACTTGTGTAGATATTATACCCGGCTTTTGACGCAACACAATTACATTTTTTGAGCATTTCTTGGCACCAAATGGAAATCCAACGTACACAAATATTTTTCACAGTTAAATGTAAATCCATGTAAAATTTTGTGTATGCTTGTCATACTAATGGCCAGGAATACATCAATATCACGGTATGTCAGATGACAATTATGCTTTATCAGTTCGCGCACAATATCGATGTTTTCTGACACAAAAACCGATTTTGGACGATCTTCTTTAAATTCGTCCTTGAGCGAACAACGGCCACAATTGAATTCACTAAACCGGTTATATACAATGGTTTTACATGGAACTTCATCGTCAAAAATCGAAGTGAGTTGATCAATGCACTATTGTTGAGATAATCCTCGTCGAAAGTCGTAGTAAATCATCGCTCAAAAATTCAAGTCACTAAACAACACAAATAGCACCCGTATAACAAAACGTTCTGAGTACGTATACAGTCCACAATATCAAACTTTACGAAGTATAGGTCAGATGTCGCCTAGCAACACCATTGTTGCCAATTCCGGATACATAAATAACAACCCTCGCATTTGTAATTATTATGGTGTAATATTTATAATGATATTTAAAATAGTTTAATTGCCAAAGAACTGAGACTTATGCCTAAATTTCTACTGTATTAAAAAATTGCATGACAACGGTTTCGGCACATAATGTCTTCTTCAGTTACGAAAATACATCGTATTTTGTATTTAACTATTTATGATTTTAGTTTATAAGAGAGTCAGCATCATAGACTATTTAGAAACTGGACCTGCAGCTTTACGTAGGCTTCGAACTACGATCATCAGTTCGCTAACTTTAGTAAACTTTCCCTACCAGCTATCAACGGCTAGTTTGTGCTTAAATTTTATTCCCTAACGCCACTTTTTCACACGCAATAGTTTTCGACGGACGGTAAAAAAAGTTGAATAACTTACTGTATTTAAATAGTGTTTAAAAGTTTTTTTAAGCGTAGGGCTATTAAAACATTGTAAAGAAATGTAACGCTTTAAAAACATTTTTAAAATTATTTAAGTAAATTTTAAAAATATGTTTTTAAGCTTTAAGGCTTTAAAAATGTGATAAAGTTTTATATGTTTAAAAATGATATAAAGACATTAAATGATCCAACGTTTTTTTACTGTACCGGTTTCACACACCATTGTGTGTGAAACCGGCCTAACGCTCCTTTCACACACAACAATTTTGGACGTACGTTAAAAAACGTACTTGTAGCGTATCGTACCTTATTTTCACACACAACGACCATTGTTTGAGTTCAGTACCTATCTTGATATTAAAATCACAGCGTTGTTTAATGAATCAGGGAAAATTATCGCGCATTCTTAATTCAAAGTTATAAAAAAAGCGGAAATGTAATTGATTTGTTTGGGTGCGGTGCATCCGATTTTTTGTTCTATCTTCAAGGTCCTCAAAATCTGGTATTAATTCGAAGGAAACTTCACGCTAAGCATTTCTTATTGCGATGATATCATTAAAAACATCCAGGGTTTTATCTTACAACACTAGTCTTGCTTCTATTATAGAAATTAGATTATTGATTGATTTGTCCGTTACTTTGTGATAGTTCACTTTTTAAAAACGAATAAAACAATTTTTTACTTTGTTTTCTATCACTTTTATAAAAAAATATCCTGTTTTCGTGTCACAAGGGAAGCTGACGTATGATTAAAATTCATTGCGTGTGTAAAGCGGCATTTGGTCACGTAGGATACTGTCTTCCCGGACTGGCATGGCGCCGTCCATCCTAGCAGCAAAGAACGACTGCTGAATGGCATGAGAACAGTGCCGAGCCGTTACAATTATGTGTCAAAAATCTCACGCACTTTTTCACGCCGAAATCGTGAGAGAGGCATAAAAATCTACCTACTGGGGAGTTACTCACAAAAAAACCTCTCAGAAGTCATCTAGTTACTGGCAAGACTTAGGGGCGATTCTTTTGTCTAGATTCTACAATCTTTCCTGAAGAACAAACACAAAGAATCCACAAACATCTACACTGAGAGGAGAATTAAATTATTACACATTATATATTTAATAACAAACAACATGGATTACTGAAAATACATGTCAATTAACGTAACATAATATTTTTTATTATAACAAAAAATGGCCTTAGGCAACCTTTTTGTAATACAAAGTTTTATTTTTAAATGCTTGTTCATTGTTCTCCGTTGTGTTTTAATTTTCCATTTCGTACCCTTTTTTTAACTTCGCCAAGAAAATAATGAAAATTTGATTAAATCAACTTCTTAATATATTTGTTTAATGAAAAGGGATATTTAATATGGACATTTTGTTAAAAAAATATATCACAATTAGCAAGTTTTAGCTAGTAATTATATTATTTGTTCCAGCTAAGTAGTTGAATAGCTTACAATAAACATACCGAATGTTATTTGAATCATTCTTAATTCCCAGAATATATCGTGGTGTATATATAAATAACCCTTAAGGGTTGATATGGGAAATATTACTTGTAGCATTTGTAAAACTTTACCTTTATTTTAAAAAACACACACACACACACATACGCGCGCACAACGTTATCTACACACTATAAACACATGTACCCTAGATATTGAAATTTGGTTTTCGTCATCAAATTATTTACCATTATTATACACAAAAAAATCTTTTAGTTATGTTATATTCCGTTAAAGACATTTTATTTAATCATAATAATTCGAACATGACCAGATATCCCGGTGCAATTCAAATATTGTTGGAAGCCCAGGAACCTCAATAAGTAACTTCAAATTTTATTATATAATCAGCGGTATTTGCACAAGGTATCAACGTCAGTCTGTCCCTAAATGTTTTAAAGCATGGTACTTGCTTCATAGTTTTTTGAATGCATGTGCATTGGGACATTTTTTCCAAATAGGTAACGGTTTTATCACAATTAAACATTTGTTTTTCATTATATCCTGTTTTTTTTAATAATCTGTTTAAATTTTCCTTAAAACTAGGTAGCAGTTGCCTCATTAGCCAACGCAAATTTACTCGTAATTTATATGTTTTTTTAGATTAAACCGAGTTTTGGGTCTATGCATCCCTCGTTTATTGTGAATTACTTTATTTTCTTTTCTGCTTTACCTTGTTTCAGGATATCTTTATGTAGAGTACTTCAATGAGAATATTGTTTCTTGCCATATCTTCCAGCCACAAATTTAAAGCTCTTTTTATCATGTACTGTACTTTGGAAATTTAGGTTCAGTAAAAAAACCAGCTCAAATTTTTTCTTTGTTGTTCAACACTTGTAGAATATTAACTTTTATTGTAGATCTTGCCAACGACTTCTAATATCTTTGTGTGTATTTAAACCAAATTTTTAAATGTAAAGACAGAGATAATTTTGTTTTCTCCGGTAATTGAAGCAGAAATAAGCGTGTATTACATGTTCGAAGTTCATTTGGTTGAAGCATCTATCGTTTATATTAGACTAGTTACAGCCCAATAAGATAAACGCGAATCCGATCCAAGAATATTAGCTCTCCAATTTATGACCAGCGACCAGACATGTATGAGAAATAGGTACGCAACAAGTTATTTTAGCACTGTTAGCACGCAATCTGTTATGACCATTCGCCAGTCCCAAACCAGTAGCTGCGTATATAATAAATAATAATAGTAATAGTAATAAATAAATGAATATACTTACCATGGTTTGGAAACAAGAATGCAATTGAACTAAAAACGGTGGCTTACTGGATAATGCTAAAACTCTTTTTTCAACCATTGTACATTCCACATCATCATCCTGAATAATAATATCTTTCTTCAAAATTTTAATTGCATATAGCTCGTCTGTGCCCTTCCTTTCCGCTAGCATAACCTACAAAATATTAGTTTTGAACATGGCTATAAATAAATATAACTATTATTTCTCTCAATAAAACTGATTTATAAATTTTTACTGCATTTTCTGAAAGGTTTGGAGTATTTTCAACACATAAATTAATAAATGACACCGAATATATTTAATAATAAAAATTATTTATACTTTTAATTAAAATTTTATATGTAGCATATCTTTTTATTGCCTTTAGCGAGCATATTATAAACTTTATATTTAAAAAAGTATAAATAACTTTTTTAAATAATAAAATGAAATATGACTATAATATATTTAATTTTCTTTTATGCACAAAATTATTTTTGCTAGTCAAATATACAGTAAGAGAATTTTTTTGAAAAAGAAAACTGAGAGAGTATAGAAAACTCAACGCCAAAAAGTAAGCCAAACGAGCTTATTTTCTAATCCAGTATACAAGGTTCATTCGAAAATATCTCCGTCTGAGACAGATAGTACGCAAATATGATAAAACCACTATGATATTAATCAAGTATAATTCGTTAGATGGCGCTTTGCAAAGATTCAGATGATGCATGTGTTTAGTTACTTCTTGTTGCCATTGGTGGGATCGGATAAAGCAACCAAATTTTAATATTTTCTGACAAATGGTTAAAATAAAAATTTGATCTCATATATTGAGATTAATAACTCGCATGATTTGATCTCATCAGATGATTTGATCTCAGACATACAAAAAGAGTTTGAATATGAAAAATGTTCCCTTTCTTTTCCTTTAACTACAGTGTATAATGTAAAATTGTATTAAAATACTGTGTACTATTATTAGTCATATTATAGAATGAGTTCACAATTAATAAATAACTCCAAAATTTCATTGTTACAGAGCACATTCGTCCCTGAATCCAAAATTTAAAATTTTTCAATTTAATAATCACATTATTCAGACTACATCAAATATTTGACGTATATTAATATATTTAGCAACCCTAATACTTTAATCCTTCAACTATATTTTTCATTATTTTTTATTAGTAAAAGTGTAAATGATGCCTTCAAATCTGAATTTCTATGAATTAGTTTATATATTATATATTACTCCCATTATTATACTAACAGTAATTGTCACCTTATCATCAGATTAACACCTTCCATCATAAACTGCGATGTTAATATCATAGAGACCACTTGAGTATCAAAATCACTCACGCCTTTCCAGAAAATGGCAATGTATACTTTGAAACAAAAAAGTGCAACACACAGTTCCGTGTAACACATATTTCAATCAAATTGAAAATTTACTTACTACATGCTATTTCTACCGTTATAAGAGTACTTGGTTTGACTTAAAAGGTTCTGTTCATCTAGAAGTACGGACATGATTGACATCTTAGATTTCTTTTTGGACCAAATCAATATGAAAATATCGGGCAAATGCGCGATGCTTTTATTTAACATTAAATATGACAAAAATGACTGTTTGAAGGATAACTACAATCGAGAATTACTTGCGTTGGGGATATGCGCCACCTTGGGCTCTTCGTTTAAAACGCGCACAATATAGTCGCAAGCCTCACTTAGAACGGTGCCGACCTAAAATTGAATGTACCTTTAGGGCGATTTTTGTAGTGAATCGGAACTTTAAATTCAACAACATAAAACAACAACCACATTAGATGCTTTGAAACTATATATTTTATATAAAATATCATTCATGTGAAATGTCAGTTCAATACACAAATGTGGACAAATGTTCACCGCGGCTACTTCTAACAAAGCGCATTCTGCCAATTCAATTTCGTAGCACTTTTTCAAGCATTTGGGGTCTTATGTCCACAATTGTTCGAGTTACGTTGGCTTCCAAGGCATCAATAGTTGCTAGTTTATCGGCATAAACAAGAGATTTAACACAACTCCACAGAAAATAACCTGAAGGCGTTAAATTACATGATCTTGGTGGCCAATTAATTAATTAAATCCATTTCTCGAAATAATTTTCTCGTTGAATTGTTCCCTCAATAAATCGATTGTTGCGTTGGCTGTATAACATGTGAAGCCGTCCTATTGGAATAACATCTACTCCTGATCAGTACCATTCAAATTCGGAATGAAATTACCATTGATTATCGCTGTGTAATGATCTCCATAAATGGTAGGGTACTTTCCAGCTTGATTTTTAAAGAAGTACGGCCCAATGATGCCACCGGCGTACAATCCGCACCATACTGTACATATTTCTGAATACAACAGTAACTGTTGGGTCATTTGCGGATTATCTTCACTCCAAATGAGGCAATTTTGCTTATTAACGTAACCTTTTAGCCAAAAATGAGCTTCGTTGCTGAACAAAATTGTGCCGCTAAAGTAAAGGTCGAGTTGATTTTGAACCAATTCATCGACCGACGCAAACGATGATCTTGCGGCTTGAGTTCTTGGATAAGCTAGATCTTGTAAGGCACCAGACCAAGATCTTATCGCAAAATTTTCCACATAATCGCATTACAAAACTCAACTTCCTGCAAACGACAACGAATTAATAAAATTGGATCTTCATCAACACTGCCAGCAACAACGGTGATATTTTCTTCGGAGCGCACATTTTTTTGTCTTGTTTTTGTTTTCACTTCAAGCAGCGTGAAATGCGTTCGGAATTGTTGATAATCCAGCGAACACATCGATCGCTTGTGCGATTATCTGCGCCATAAAATTCATGAAGTGCTCTATCAATTTCCCGTACAGAATAATGATTTTGATAATAAATTTCGAGAATTTGCAAAGAGTGTTCTGATGTTAAACGTTCCATGTTTATTTGCCAGACTACACTAAATAATTTTGATACTAGAAGAGCACTTACAGAAGAGCAACTCACAGTACGTTTGTCAGTGACCCCTATTGGAAGTTCGACCACACTAAAAAAATTAACCGATGGACGTAAAAGCTTAAGGCGTTTTTGGGGTGAGAAGTGCAATTTAACTTCCGCATTAAAATAGAATATATCTATCATTCGAGGAGTTATGGCATGGACGGTTATATGCTCTAAACCTCTAGTCATCAACACTTAACCATCAAAGAATGTTTAAATGTAATGTAACATATAATGTCAGACTGCATATAGTTCGTCAAACAGTGCATTTTTTAGAAGAGTCTGTTACACTCTATTGTCACCAACGTTCCTAGATATATGCACGATAGCATTTTATGGAATAACATTGATCGAAATATTGAGCAATTGCCCCGGCCGCCAGCAACCTCAAACAAACTTGAGTATAACGTGGTTGGTTACTTCTTGCCCCTAGAAGATTTAGATGTTCTAATTTCGTCTGTACCTCGCAGCTATAAAGTGTTATAATAACCGTGGTGGACCTACTCATTATTAATATTTTTGAATCAAATCAAAATGGAATTTATTGGATTTTTTATAATTACATAATACCATCATGGTGCACACCAGAATTAAAAAATTAATTCAACAAACATATTTTTGACAGTGTTGCATTATTTTGATTCTTCAGTATATATCTTTGGTTTGAAGTAAACATTTAGTTAGTAAAATTTTTGTTTAATAATATAAGAATGTAGAATACATATGTGAGACATAAACATCTAATTTTGTCAATGACTTACCTTGCCAAATGATCCCTTTCCCAAAACCATCAAAAAATTAAAATCGGTGGCTCTGATTATATCTTTTTTGCCCATGTTATGAGGCACATCCTTATCCTGAGTAATTGATGGTTTTTTCGTAATCGAAGTTTTCTACAGCATAAAAAATTCGTCCCTTTAAAATTATTTAATTAAATACAAAAGAATCAAATTTCTAGGGTGAAACAAAAATATTTGCGTTTTTGCCTTTGTTTATAAATAAAAAGGATTACACTTCACTCCTCAGAGGTTTAATCCGATTTCAATAATTGGCTCCGACAAATAAACATTCCTTCTTCAGTATTAAAATATAAAATATTCAGTCGATAGTTAAAAAAAAATATTAGAATGAGTGAACAATTAGGGCAATTACATAGGCCAATTTTAAGACATTATTTAAAAAAGGTTTAAAACGATTGACGCCGCTCATGAGATTTGCAAAGTAGATGAGGAAGGTGCCGTATCAATCGGTACCGCTCCATTTTGGTTAAAAAAATTCATGGGGGAATAGAATAGAGGTTCATGTTATAATAATTCGCTTTGAGTTGATAGCTTTCAGGTGATATCGATCGTTTTGAGGTGATAAATTTCGAACTCTACTCAGCTTAATTTGAAAGAGCACAGGTTGTTCCGGCTGAATAATATCCAATTTTGGTCAACCATAAAAAAGTCCTCCTACAGCAAGAGAACGCAAGACCATACATTTTATATCTGACCATCTCAAAAATTAATGAAATAGACTTTAAACTTTTCCCTTACTCACCATACAGCTCCTAATTCACAGAAGAGGAATATAATTAGTTACTGCGTTTATCATTTTCTTAAAGGGTGAATAACTAAGTACTTCAAAAACGCAAATGCTTTTGTTCCATCTTAGTATAAATACATGCTAACCTAAATAATATACACTTCTTTATAAAAGGTAAAAGGTAGAATTGGTAAATAACCGGCCTTGTAAAAACTAAGAAATATTTTAGAAGAGTTGACGAATTAATGTGTCTAACACATATGGAAAAATCTGAAAAAATTATTTTATTTTCATGATTTTTTTAAGGATTAAGACATTTGGTGTAGCAATGGAGAATGATTTAGATGCCAGCCAGTCATTCGCAGTAATGATTACGTCTTCGTCGTTAAAAAAAAGAGTTTCCTGGAAATGC
Organism: Cosmopolites sordidus; assembly: GCA_031761425.1. Taxonomy (NCBI): domain Eukaryota; kingdom Metazoa; phylum Arthropoda; class Insecta; order Coleoptera; family Curculionidae; genus Cosmopolites; species Cosmopolites sordidus. Next base: position 77,295 of record JARFXV010001093.1, on the reverse strand, counting down.
TGGGAAATAAAATTATTCACTGGAGTCATATCTGGAAAGTAGGGAAACTTCATGCATTCAAAAACTAACATTCTAGATGACAGCTATTGAAACACAACTCTTATGGGCTTGTGTGCTCAAGTTATCTCCATATTATATATTTATATTTTCACAAAGTGCAAGTGTATCTAGATAGTAATTGCTTTCCATGGTAACTAATCATCAGAGAGCTTTCAAAGTCCGTTAAAATTGTTGCATGATATTGCCTGTCGAAAAAGTGAGCCGGAAGAGGTAATGTGCAGTGATGAAGAATTCCATACTTTTACTTCCAACTTTCGATAAAAAAGATGAACCCAAATTTCATCCATCGTCACAAGGCTTTTTCAGATCTGAATTAATTGTCTCTAGGGTTTAGTGACATTTTTGTTCAGCCTTTAGCATTTCGAGCTTCAACGAGAAGACTTTTTTCGGACATAATTCGTTCTGCTAAATGTTTTCAACATTATTTGTAGAAAAGCTACATGTTTCTCCTATAAATGTTTACACTCAACGGTCTTTAGATCATTGAGTACAATGGTAAGGTCTTCCTATATACACAAGGTTCCTATAAACACAAAAATTCTTTTCCATCGTTAAAATTCTGAAGCTAGTTTTTAATTACTTGATGTGAAGTTTCAGAAACAGAATCATATAAGATAGTAGTTATATCAATATGTCTTCTCCTTAGCTTTTTTCTCATTTTTAATAAATGAAAGATCACTCCAGTATAATATTAATAAATCTTCAGAAAAAATAAGACAGACATTTGAAACTTTATGTAGGGGGATGCGAATAAATTATAATTCCATTTTTTATCCTTTAAAGATTAGTATGTTAGGGACAATAATTCGTAAACACATATATGCAACAAACGCTCATTATGATATTTTTAAAAAACAAAAGAACATCCACGTAAGGACTAAAGCTACTTGAAAATAAAAATAACAAGGGATTGTTCTTTGTAGTATTAAGCACACTTTTACAATTTATATAAGATGATTGGTATTTCCCATTAGATGGAACTGATTGCACAGGAAACAATACCTTTTATTATAAAGAGGAGGAATAAAGAGAGTAAAATTAAAAAAGAACCGAGCGTTTTTATAAAAGAAATCCCTGTGTGTCCTAAAAGAAGTTAAGAATGTTGTTTACTTTAGTAGCAAGGGAAGGGACAGAACAAAGAGAACATGTTTAAATAGGGAGTTTACTTTGTCATTATAATTTGATTAAAATATCAGGTAACTAAAAAATCCGTGCGGTTTTCTTTCACATTTTGAAAAAAATGTATTAAAAATTACTTTTAGTTTTTATATGTGTCATGTAATACAGATATGCCTCAGTAAAATATCGAACTGCTCAAAAATTGAAAATCTAAAGGTATACAAAGAAGGAAAGTTTTTTTTGTTCTTTGGGGAGGGGAATTTAAATTAAATTTGAGGGTGACTCATAAAGTCGAGCGTTTTTTGTATGTTATTTTTAAATCAATATCTGAATAATTTATGTCATTCAACTGATTTGGTTTTTGACGATTTTTGGTGACTGCAGTCTAATACAACAACTTTACTGGATTAATACAAAAGTTCATATCATTTTTGGTGCTAGATGGCATTGCATTAACAAACCAAAATATTATCTACTTCACATTTATAAAGTTTTGATGTTGTTTGATAGAAAAATTGTCAGCGAGAAATAATGTATTATTTGGTTGTGTTTTAAAAATGTTGTTAAGCATTAAAGGGGCAGAACATTGGGATTGTGCCAACCTTCAAACGTTATGTGTCAAAATTTCATGACAATCTGTCTACTAGTTTCTGAGTTGTGCTTTAAGTGACCCTACTTTTGTTATTTTCAGAACAATGGAAAAAAATATTTCGTGTATTGATTGAAATAATTTCGTGTGCATTGCAAAAGCAAAACAATGGTTTGATAAACATTACTCGGATTCTTCCTGAGGAAAATCAACAATAATTGATTGGTATGCTGAATTAAAACGTGGCTTTACAAGTACCGATGATGCTGAACGCTCTGGACGTCCAAATGAGGTGATTACACCATATAACACCAGAAAAGTTCACAGAATTATTTCACGGAATCGTAAAGTAAAGCTGCAGGAGATAGCTGATATCATGAAGGTATCGAAAGAAAGCGTTTACACCATTTTGCATGAACATTTGGGAATGTGTAAATTGTTATCGAAATGGGTACCGCGTTTACGTTTGCGGTTATCGTTATTGGTGCGTTTGAAAGACGAGATCGCAAAAAAGACTCGAAATTAACAAAAAAAAATGCTGTTTCACGAAGACAACGCACCATGTCACAATGTCGTTGGCAACTATGGCTAAATTGCATAGATTGCACTTCGAACTGCTTCTTCATCTACTATATTCTCTCAGCGATAATTTCCTGTTTTCAGACCTAAAAAAATGCACGCTGGAAAGAAATTTCACTCCAATAAAGAGGTAATTCCCGAAATTGAAGGATATTTTGAAGGTAAAGAGAAATCGTACTATAAAAAAGGTTTATAAATGTTAGAAAAGCGTTGGAATAATTGTATTGCTCTTCAAGAAGAATATATTGATGAACTAAGCTGAAATTTGTAAAAAAAGTGTCTTTAATTTGTCAGACCGGGAATTATTGACCGATGTGCGATTTATTGCCGAAAAAGCAAGAACGCCTCTCAAATGACGAAAGAGATATATGTGTATAATGAGGGTGCCGTTGATGATTCCACGTGCCAATTGTGTTTCAGAAAGTTTCTTGAAAAGAATTATAATTTTAGTAATACAACGTTTTGGATGAACGAGGCCGATTTCAACGAAATATTGGTGCTAATTGAAAGTGGTCTGCGTAGAACAACTCGAGAAATCAGAGAAATTCTTGGAATTAACCAGTCAACAGTGTCAAGACAATTACTGAAGACAATGACTTGAAATAGTTACCAAGACTGATAAGTGAATTAAGCTGAATGAGTTGAAGAATGAAAAAGGAGAAAAATTCGATAGTTATATTTATAATATGTATTTAAAATGGCACGAACTTTTTTAGTTACCTAATATTTGATCTGTATCATAGATTAGTAGTTCTGTTCATGAGTATAATGCATTCATAAGGCTATGGTTATTTCTATATTATTTAAATGATATTTTCTATTATTATGATGGCATAGTATTAAGAAGTATTAGTATTAGCATAGTATTAGAACAAAAAATCAGTATAAAATAGGTGTACAAATTAATTGAATAGCTTATTAAAAAAATCACAATTTATTTAGAATAAAAAGCATATATTTGATATTGAAACAAATTGCCATTATTTTTTACTTTTCCACATTTTTTGAGTAACTGACGACAGCTTTCCTGAAAAAGAAAGTGATATTGGCAGGGTTAATTGATTGTTAATTTTTGAACCTCAAGGACTGTTTTAAGTGTTCAGCTGAAGCTGTCAATAAGTAATAGTATAACAAAACGGGATTTCGTGAATAAACTACGTCTGAAAATTAACCCAATTTAAGATAATCTCCTTAGTCCTTACTTAGACAATTGTTCCAGTTTAAAAATTATTTGCCTGCCTCTTTTACTAACATTTCTCATTTATTACTAGATATTCAGAAGCACTGTTTTTCGATTTTTATTATGTAATGTTACAATAATTTCCCTCTTAGTTGCTTCTTTCTACGTCTTAAATAGTGCTTGCTAAAGGTTAGATTTATGGAAGAGATAGTCCTCAAATTTTACGCACTTTCCTACTGAAATACCGTACATAAGCATGTTCTTTCCTCGTATGGTCCCATCCAAGTACTATTCCTGATAAGCGTGCTTATTGATAAACATCGCGTTCATTAGTGTTTTGGAAAATTACGTCGTACGATTCACCAAAACTGTTTTGAAAACCTTGTAGTATATACGAAGTGTGTAAGTAAAATAATGAGACTGGTGGCCTAGCGTTCGATTTGGCAACACTGCTGGCTTCCTCTTCGGACGAGAGGCAGATCAACATCTAATGCATCTTCGGAGCGAGTTTAAATTGTCTAGAGTCATTTGGTGGTCCACAGCAATTCTATTCGTGAACCGGATATTTCTAGTGTGTTCTGAAAATGAGTGGTTATAAACTTGGATACAGTGCGAAGAAAAATTTGCAAAATTTCAACAAGCCTATGGAAACAGTGTTTTGTCGAGGGCCCAGATTTTTATATGATTTATGGCATTTTCGGAAGACCGAGACTTAATTGAAGATAAACATCACAGCGGAATGCCTTCAACTGCAAGAAGTGATAAAATTGTTTACAGAATCCGGAATGTTATGCATTCAAATTGTATGTTGATGGTAAAAATAAAACAGTTTGAATCCACAGAATAAAGGATTTGATCGACAGAATCGTTCATTAGATTTTAGCCAATGAATTAGGGAGGAAGAAAATCTGCTGAAAACTTTGGCCCTTTACAAAACATTGTTTCCATAGGCCCGTTGAAGTTTTCTAAACATTTTCATCGCGTTGTACTCAAGTGTAAAACAAAACCTATTTGCGCACCGTTGCTCGAAAATGTTGTCACATATTTACAGAACGTACAATAAAATTGGAGTCACGAAAATAATTGCTACGGACCACCAATTAACACAGGGAGTTAAAAAGCGTACTAAAGAGCCATCAGATGTTGACCCCTCCAAAAGGGAAGCCAACAGTTTTGCCATATTGAATGCTAGGCCTCCACCTATTTTATTAATTTATTTACACACCTGATTCTTACATCCACAAAAGAATGCAACAATATATTTAGATTTGAAAGTGAGTTGTAAAGTGTAAAATATAAAGGCATTGAATTCATTTGTATACCTATTTTTTTAATGTAATATGACCTAAATCTATCATATATTGTAACTAAAAAAAGTGATTGATTTTTTACCCTCATTTGAGTTTTGATCTGTGCCAAATCAGCACCTTCTTCAGGAACGGGGACATTATAAAATTCACCTTCTTCCTGAGTGAGCAACTTAAACCATCCATCAGCTGCCGCTTTTAATATCTCGGAAATACCAAACGACAGTGATCCCATGAAATCGTTGCGAGATGTACGATCCCAGTCCCATATCTCAATCAGCAGTCTACGATCTTTATCTTCCGATTTCAGATCACTAGAAAAACAAATTTGTGTTATTGTGTTTAAGTAAATGATCGCTAAAATTAAACTAATCCTTACTATTTCTATATACATAAAATAGCAGTTATTCTAAAAAGTATGAAAAGTTGCAAAAAATATGCATTTTCTGTGATATGTATTTGAAAAATATTTTGTATACTCAAATGATAAAAGAGCAGTAACATACTAAATATTTTAATGGTGTAGTTAAAATTTTATTCAGTGTCTTATTAAATATTTAAACCAATTCGAAGTTGAATCGAAATTAATATGGTTGGCACTTGTTTATGGCATGTTTATTCATGTTAATTAAATAATTCATGTTAATTAAAAAAAGATAGAAAGTAAATATATTTTTTGCGTATGTCAATGATATTTACATTGACAATTAGTTTTTAATGACAGTGACATACTACCAAAAAAATATATATAAGTGAGGTTTACCGTGTGATTGTAATTGTTTATTGAAATTCTTAAATGTTTTAATTGTATTCTTTAGAATCGGGAACCATATACCATATTGAGTTTAAATCTACCGAAGGCATAGCAATACATTTATTTTTATTTAAATTAATTATAGAGGTTTCTTTTAATCTTCTATATTTTGTTACCGATTCTGTTAATACCGTTTTGGATTTATTCCAATTGATTTTATGACCCAATTGCCATGCGTGTTAACAATTCTAGATTTATTAAAATCGCCTTTTCTAAGAAGGTTTTTGCTCTTTTCTAACATCTAAACATTTTTTAACATTCTAACATCTAACGGTCTAGATGTTTCACCTATATAGAATTTTATAAACCACATTTTTGGTATTTTGTTGTGTGTTGTTTGGTTTAGTTTTTGTTAATAGAGATCTAAGAGTATTTTTTTGTTTTAAATGTCGTTCTTATGTTGTATTTATTTCCTACTCTTTTAATTGTGTCAGAAATACCTAATAAAATAAAATAAATTTTGTTCGTTAGGCAAATTTATTACAAAAAAGAATCACTGAGAAATTTGTCTCCGTTTGGTTTTTTGTTTTTACCCAGTGATTCTTTATTTTACATAAGAACAGATATTTTGATATTTTTTGAGTTTTAGATCGTGGCGAAAAACCCAAATAAAGAAAAAAATATATGAACACGCCTCAATCATTCAAAAGTGAACAAACATTTGCGGGGAACTCAATTTTTTGACGATGAAGCTGTACTGGATTTTGTAAACGAAAGGAAGGTTTAAAGGTATCGAAGCTATATGTACGAGGTATATTTACTATACTATAGGAGATATATTTATGAAACAAGGTCCGTATTTTAGTAAGAAGAAAAATACTATAAATATCATTAAAATATATTTTTTTCATATTCTACATACTTTTATCTACTTTTCAAGATAATTTCCATTTTTGTTCAGACATTTGTCATACTATTCAACAAGTTTTTGAATCACCTGTCACCTGTGAAGAAGCGCAATCCATGGTTGCAGTTTTAACTTCTTCATCGTGATTGAACCGTTGACCACCAAGAGACTCCTTTAAGTACCGAAACAAGTGAAAATTACTAGGTGCAAGGTCTGTACTGTAAGGTGGATGATCCATTTCTTCCCATCCAAAAAAAAAAGTGATTAGACCTAGTGTTTGTGGCCTTGCATTGTCATTGAGCAACAAGGTCACACCAGAAGATAGTAGGCCACGCCGCTTGTTTTGTATGGCACGCCGGAGTCTCCTCAAGGTGATACAATACGCACCAGAATTGATTGTTGTACCTCTCGGCATAAAATCCATTCAGAAAATCGCTGAAATTGTCTATTTGGCTTGCACTCTGGTTGGCGACGATGTGTGTCGCCAGTTCATTGGGTGTTACTTGGACTCAGGAGTCATGTGAGACACCCAAGTCTGATCTTTTGTAACGATGTGGTCTAACAATTCATCTCCTTCCTGAACGTATCGAGTCAAAAACAATAAAGCACAGCCCAATCTCTTTATTTTGTAATCGTCAGAAAGCAGTCTTGGAATCCACTGAGAACACAATTTTCGATGATTCAGTTTCTCTGAAACAATGGTGTACAAAACTGACCTTGAAACCTGTGGAAATTCATTTGATAACTTCAGAAGTCAGAGAAGGTCGGCCAGGGCATGGCTCATCATGCACATTAACCCAACGGTTCTTGAACATTTTCACCCACTTTCGAACTTTACTGTCACTCATAGCATTATCACCCAAAACCAGACAAATCTGACGCTAAATTTCTGCTGCTGCCAAATTTCTTGCACTCAAGAATCGAAGTAGAGCTTGTATCTCAGAGTCGGTCAGAAACGACGACTCAATTTTTTTAAACATTATAAACTAATACAGCTCAGAACATAGGCAGACGATAAGGCTGCAAATAGCACCTAAACGCACACAAAGCATGCTAGGAGTAGACGCGAAAGCGAATTTGGGCGGCGATTGCACGTCATTCTCACTCTCATTCACCAACGGGCCTTATTTTAAAAATACCCCTTGTACCTCTGTATTAGGTATAATATTTTATGAACTTCCCGCGTAAAAATATGTAAAAGTTTTATTATCAGAAGAACATGAACAACTTTTTTTTTATCAAAAACACTAAAATATAAAAATTAATGTTCGTGTCATCGTAAATTATAAAAACAAAATGATACTATAAGAGATTTGTACTCAAAAACATTCGCTACTATTTTATGGGGAATAAAAATTGGAAAATTGCTAGCATTGTAGAGAAACAAGCTTCTTCATACGATACATGTACTTTTAATACGCTGTTAAAGCAAAATTTTCGTCACAACTGCTAGGATTTTTATCTAGCTTTAGGGCCGATTTATGTCTCCCATAAAATATTGTGTACAGGAAAACTTTCCTTAGAAATATTACTCTCGACAGATATTTTATATTTCACAAATGCACATATTGTCCTAAAAAGAAATCGCCTAAACGTTAGAAAGAAAAAACAAGAAATATATTTAATTTTATTCATTTATTCCAGACAATCTTCCTCTACAGCAATGAAATGTACGAAATGTGTAATAAGCATTTCAAAAGGCATTTTGAAACCTCATTTAGAATTGCGGTCACGGTGGCTTCGATATCGGGAACGTCCTTGTAACGAGGCCCTTTTATTGGAATTTTAAGTTTCGGGAACAGAAAATAATTATAGGAAAATAGATCGAGTTTCTTTTCGAGACAAACAATGATGAATTACAGCACTTTATGTGAGAAGCATTATCGTAAAGAAACATTTAATTATTTTAGTATGATACTTCAAAAGTATAAGTAAATTAATTTAACAAAAAATAAATTTTTTGCAGAGTTGTATGTATGGATTATACTTTGACCTATAATTATTACTGAAATATTTATCATGAAAGTATGCCATTCGAGTATGGCTCCTTGAATTTCAAGTATATACGATATTTAGTTTTGTTGTGACAGTCTTCGAAAACAGATAGTTAACAAAGTTCTATAGAGAACAGAAGTTCGATATTTTTGCTATCACACAAAAAGCGAATTTCATGTTTATTATGATGCAAAACTAAAAAAGCTAAAAAAGTATTATGGGGAGTCTGCTCTATTACATTTCATAGTTTATGAGTTGTTTATTTCAGTTTAAATGTAATTTTAACTAGCACGAGGCCACGCCCCTCGCATCATTAGTGACCTCCATGTTGAGATGTCAACTGAGAAAATGGTTAACAAAAGCCCTGAAATCGTTTTCGTTGATCACGAAGTCAAGGATACAGAGAATATTGAGATGTAACAATAAAAAAAATGCATACAGAACATCAACACATATTTTTTTCTTTATTTGGGTTTTTCACCACGATCTAAAACTAAAAAAATATCAAAAATATCTGTTCTTATGCAAATAAAGAATCGCTAAGTAAAAACAAAAAAAACCAAACGGAAACAAATTCCTCAGTGAACAAATTTAAAATTCTTTTTTGTAATAAATTTGCCTAACGAACAACATTTTAAAAATATAAAAATGTTCTAAAAAAATATATCGAAATCGAAATATATAACTTTTAACGTTAACGTTTAGGGAAGTATTCTCCTTATTATATTTACTATATTATATTATATTTATTTATTATATTCTTTATTATATTTCTGGAAGTATTCGACCGTTTACCGCAGGATGGCGTGGCTGCATGCGATTGCAGCCTCCATTCGACATGGCCAATTTATATGGTCATGGCTTTGGTAGCTCCTTCATTCGCTCTTCAGGTGTCCGGCTTGAGCCAAACTGATGATGGCTTAAGCCCAGAAACCGGTCTTGGGAGACGCTTGCTGGCGCTTTGGATGGCGGATAAATTAATGGCAAAGCACGACGTGGAGCACGGGTGAACTTGAGGGTAAAAAGGAGTTGGGAAAACGGGTGAAAAGGAGTTGAGAAAAAGTTGTTTAATTCTGTAATACTGGCAGAGTCGTTAAAAAAGAACATGGTGTTCCTTTTCGACCTCTCTCCCATTGAACCTTAGATTAAGCCAGAAGTACACATATAAATTGAACTGCTGAGAATTAAATGGGGCTAGCTCTATGCTGTATGCTGAAAGCAATCGAAATTGTATTGCATAGAAGCTTTTACTAACATTATTTACCATTATTTTGGGGCAGCAGTTCCCATGAACCATTAAGCCTTGATTGGTGCTTAATCTGTCATAAAACCTTACCTGCCCTGTCATTACAATGGGATCCTCCTCTAATATAACTCCTTGTTATATTAACATATAAGTTCGATTTATTTCACAAGCATGAAAAAGGCATAGTTCGAGTGTTGATTAACCCGTGTAGAAATGCCGTTGTAAAGTAATCGTATTATTTGATATTGCTGCTTCTACCATTATAAGGATAGGAATTAGATGGTATAAAGATCATTATTGTGCACAAGTGTAAAGTTTTGACGAAAGGCGAGACGAAAGCTATATCAAACTTCTTGCTGTCGCTGTACTCTACTTATATGATGCTTCCCTTTACACCGCAGCACAAAATACACTGTTTAGAATGCTACCGAGTTAGAATGAATACTAGCTGAAATGGAAGTCCTTTTACTTTAGTGACGAATATAGATTTTGTTGAGGGGACTATGATTGATGTAGAAAAGTCAGATGTTCTCGGAGTGAAAGACATCTAAGTTAAACTTTCACATTAAAATGACATCTAGCTGCAGACATTATGATTTAGGGATTATATATTTGGGAAGTAGATCATCCCTAGTCACCATCAGAAGAAGTTTAAATACACCCAATTATGTAACCGAACTATCACATCACAACAGTAGGTTCGTTGTGCAAACTCGTCACAAACAAATCACATTTCTCGATAGCGATATTCAACATTAGTTGCCCAATTAATGCTTGTAAATAAAAATGTATGTTGTGTTCTTCATTATATATCTTCATATTATATCTTCATTTATATGTTATTAATTCCAGTGGTATTTACAAAGTTTACGCTCAGATTCGCTTTGATTTCTTCTTCAAATTCAATGTCGGTCGATGAATTACCACGCCAGAATGCTGTCAATTGTCTGAACAAAAAATAAAATTTGTGTATTTGAAATTTGAGTTGTAATCGATTTTTGAAATAAAAAAAAATACCAGTAAATTTTTTAATGATTATTCATTAATTTTTTATAAAATTCAAAATATTTTTTATTTTATGACGTCACAATACCGCTCAGCACACATTGTATCCGATAGATGGTATCAATCGCTCTTGAGTCGTAAGATAATATATAAGAAAGTACTCTAATCCTGCAAGAGACGATGGGAAATGTGTCAAGCGTGTCAAGTGTGTCTGAGGCATCAAATAAAACTTTTTATGGCGTGCTAACTTACAGTTTGTGGTTCAAATCTTCACCATTATTATATTTGTTTTAAATAATATTATAATGATTCTATGATATTTTTTTGATAATTATTAAGTTGCAAGTTATTTTTACAGCCTCTATGATCTATATCATACATACATATATGTTTTTTAATTGAGAAAGCGTGCAATAACTCGAATTATATAATTTATTCAGAAAATATAAAAATAATAATAAGATTAAAGGATCAATATACTTGTAAAAAAACAATAAATTGAATATATTCATTTCGGATCGATTTTAGTTGAAGTTCGCATGTATGCAATTCAATAGCTAAAAAAAGGCGATATTTTTAGCAAAAGATATAATAGTACAACCAGGCAATTAGAATATCGTCAAATAATTGATTGATTCGTCCATTACTTTGTGACCGTACATTTCAACTATGAGAAAAAAATCACTTCAAATTTGTTTTAGATCACTTAAAGTGATCTAAAACAAAGTTGAAGTGTTTTCTTTCACATAGTCAGAATGTCATATTTCGCAGGTCATGTTTATGTCTCGACTCAGTAAGATAATATTATTATCTTAGTGAATCAAGATATAAACATGTAAACATAACCTTTTATCTCATAAATTGTCAAGAATTACTTATAATGTGTTAGTTTACTTATTAATGTTATTTGTATTATTTAATTATGTCCATTAAACCTGGTTATTTGAAAGGAACTTCAGAAAATTTACCTTTTGTTGATTTGGAAATGTATTTTGATTACATCAGTAACCATACATTTTACAATAAATCCGAAATAAGCGAAGTACATATTCACAGGTAATTATAATTTAAATATAAAATATTTGATTTTACAATCTAGTTATTCAAAGTTTAATTATTAAAATTAATCTAAAGTCTATTTACCGAAGAAAGACAGTCGACATAAACAATGATCAACACGTGATATTTTAACCAGAAACGCTGAGCATCCCTGCTACTGGCGGGAATCGGTCGTGTCGATTTAAATCACCAATGATAGGCAGGCTGCCGTTCGACAGATATACAGGGTTGGCGGCAGTAACTCATACACTAATGTGAGTTTTTTTCATTTATTGAATTGCATTCGATTTATTAATTATTGTATTTTGTTTCCATACAATGTCTGATATGGACAGAGCTGATAAAGTTGTCGATATTAGCTATGCCCCGCCTAAAAAGAGGAAAGTTCTTAGTGCTATCCTGTAACGATCACGTGCAATATGCTTGAATAGGTTTGAGTTTAGTTTCTTTCTTCAATAAATAGGCTATAGTTATTCAAAGCTTAACAATTATTCAGAACTGGGCGGCGCCACGACGGACCGGTGTTGTGACGTCATTCAAGGTCATTAAAATGTTTAAAAAACTGTATTTTTAATTAAAAATAAAAAAAAGTTAATTGATTTTATATAATTTAACGATTTTTTTTTTTGAGTAAGTTCCCTTTTATGGAAGTGCCAAGGTCAGTTAAATTATGCAAGGGACTCGTACATTTTGAGCTTGTTCCATGCAACCAAACCGTCAACATCAATATCTACTGTTCACACTTAATCGCTTTAAATCAAGATCTAGCAATCATCTATTCCTCTCCATATGAAACTGTTAAAATCTGATATCTTTTAAAATGAGAAAAGATATAAAACATAACCTGTTGGCATTTTTAGGCAATAAAGATGCAAATTTTTGGCAAAAGAGCAATATGGAGCTGCTCCTGCGTAGGTAAACGTATGTAAATAATAATGGTAATTACATAATACATATTTACATAAACTATTTGCGTTTATGTTTCTTTAAAAAAAGCCTACGAACTTTCCACATAACCCAGCGTTTTCTAGACAGTACCAGACCGACCTAGCCCTCACAACTTTAAACAAATTTAAACATATATAGGACGTGCCTGTGCGTCTTGCTGTAAGAATACATACCTCATCTTATTCGGTTCATATTTCGGAAAACTGTAATAACAGCTGCGGTAGGCGTGCTCAAAGATAATGAGTTGTTTTATCAAGTACGCGGTAACTACTCAATAACTACTCCTCAACAACGTAAGTTTCACAGTTGGCTTATATCAATTAGTAGAGCACTCGTGAACACTACAAATTAGTAGAGCACTCTTGAACCAGTAGATTCTTATATCTTTTGCCAACAAATAGTTTAAATAGTATATTAAGTGTATTTTGAACCAATTTATGGGTTAACATTTTTGTTATCATTTATATTGATTTATTTTCTGTGTTAAAGTATTTCTGTATTTAAGTCATAATATAGTCATCATAATAATGCCTCGCGGTTGCAAAAGTAATCCAAATAATTTTTGTTATATGTGTACTAATTTTATTATGAAAGAAAAGGGTGGAAAATTAACTCCACAATTTTGTCGGGCATGTGAACTTTACTTTGGTGTCCTACTTAAAACTCAAAATAAACAGTAGGTTTCGCACGTGATATACTCGAGTTGTGGTAAGAATTTGCGGAATTGGCTGTCTGTTCGTCGATAAAGTTTACATTGCGCAACATTAATGTTATAGATAGAACAGAAGAACTATGTTAAAGATTGTTATTTTTGCATGAATACAACTGCAGAGCTCAATACCTGTAACAAAATAAAATATCATTACAATATCAGCTCAAAGACACGATGTACATCATCCAGTCCCTATACAGCCTTTTAACGATTATGACAATGTTACTGAAAACGATACTGATAACGATGACCCCACAGATCAGGACTTCGTTATTCCCCACTTATCTGAACCTCATTTAGTCACTAAACCTGAATTAAATAACTTGGCTAGAGATCTAGATCTATCAAAAACATAAGCAGAACTTCTTGCCACGCATCTCAAGCAATAAAATATTTTCGCAAAAAGCACAAAAGTTACCGTTTTTCGAAACCGAGAGAGTGATCTTGTATAGTTTTGTAGTACATATAGCGATCTCCTTTATTGTAACAACATCCGTGCACTATTTGAAGCTTTCGGTATTAATTACGACCCCCACGCTTGGAGCTTAACTGGGTTATAAATCTTATTACACAAAAAACCTAAGCCAACCAGAGTATGAAATTAGTACAACTGTGAGTGTTTTCTAATGATTTCTCAAAGTTATTTCATGGGCTTACAAAAGTTTGTAATTTGTTTGTTACGAGTGTTATTTTATATCAAATGAAAGTGATATTTGTTCAATTCTTCTATTGGAACCATGTTAGCATCATCAGGAGATGATTTAATCTGCTGATTAAAGATTAAATCATCTCCTGATGATGCTAACATGGTTAGCGAAAAGTGCGTCGAGCACTTCAAAAAAGTGTTTTGGTGTTTAGTAGTAAATCTCTTCAAGTTTAGTGATATTTGTTGTTTTTTTTTGATTTAGCATAAAACATCCATGGTACACAAACATTGCTAAATTAATAGAATGAAATACATTTTTAATAGTGTAACATTTTCTTGTTCTCCAATGTATATACGCATTTTTAAATTACTCTTCCTTGTACAAATATTGCAAAGATGGTTATCTTTGTTTTTTCTACGATAATAAATAAAATAGATAATACTTTAATCAGCAAAACAAAATATATTGCTTTTCCAAATTGCTTTTCTCTGTATTCAAAATATACATATATTTATTCTGAAAAACCTACACTGAGGTCTATTTTTATCGGTTTTGTAGGAACTGAGAATGATAAAATGAGCCATTCCAATAACAATGCAAATAGATTAAAACCTTCTGTTTGGTCAATGGGTTTTCAACATTGAACTTTATTGTTTACAGAAAAATGGTATTTTGAAACAGTTAACACAAAATAAAGTATGTGTATATCGGAAGAATCGTAAACAGATAGATGTAGAGAAGTTATTTTGATGAAACTGTATATACCTTAAATAAACTGAACTAATTATAAATCAAATAACTTCTTATTTACTAATTGATATAGAATTATAACATCCGAAAAAGTTGTTCGATTTTAATACTTTTTTTATGAAAAGATACAAGGGTTGTTCGCAAAATTATCGCGAAAAATATCAAATGACTGTGATATTATCTAATAGTTTAGATATTATTAATTAGTTGGATGACGTGTAACTCGTGCGTTGTGTTGCTTGTTTATCGCAATCGAGTAAGGCAAATAAACTTTGACATTTTCGGCAAAACTGATAAAATTTAAGTTCGAACTAACATAATGCACTTTCTTTTAGAGGGTTAAACCCAGGGAGCATACAGATAGAGTTAGTCCTTCATCAGGCCGTTAAATTTAAATGTGGTTGTTCCTCCATTGCCTCAATGCCAAAAAAACTTCTACGACTAACAAAATCGTCACATAAATTCACAATATCGTTAATATAAGTGATAATAATCACTTTCTGACATTGCAAACATTGTTACATTTTGTACGATGTTTTGGGTATGAAAAATATTTCCGCTAGATAGGGGCCGCGTTTAATAACAGTCGATCAAATATGCATGTAAATAAATATATTTTAAGAGTATTTATATTGACAGATGCGAATCTAATGACTTTAAACGGTGTTTCATAACGGTAAGTGAAACATTTACTATAACACGCCACGAATGAATAGCTTTCCGAATAGCGGGTGGGGGCAGGTGGAAGTGCGCTAAAAAACGAAATAGGTTCCATCTGCAGAAATAGTCATAATGGTGTGGTATTTATAGATTACTCGATAAAAGAGAAAACAATTAGCGTCTACTGTTACATTTCTACTTCAATTTCTACTCATTCACTACTAAACTTCCACATTTGCCAAAAAGCCAGTGATCTTTCACCACAATAATGCCCAGGTCCATGTATCTCAGGTAGTTGCTACAAAACTTTATGATCTACGTTTCGATGTATCCATATGAGCCGAATTCACCAGATTTGACTGCCAGAGATTACTTTTTCTTTTCAAATTTGAAAAACTGGCGCATTGAAGGAAAATTCAAATGATGATGTCAAAACTGAGACAATCACTTATTTTGCAGAGTTCGACAAATTACGCCAAACTGAATATATTAAAGGTTTGAATGTCGTTGAAAAACAAAAATAAAAAAGTTCGAAAATCGTGTTTTGTTTATCAGGTCAAGAACATTTCAAACGACTCTCGTAATACAATGACTGGGAGAAATGAATTAAAATTTAAAGCAAAAAATCTCAAGTATATTCTCACATTGTCATCAAATTGTTATTTGTTGTTTATTTAATTTACAGACCTGCCAACGCATTAAACTTTATTAGATTGTACCCACAACTTAACGTGAACTTTGAACCACATTCATCAGTTACAAATTAACCTCAGACAGCTGCACTTACCTTGGGCTATCACTCCTTAATTTGTGATTAACCGTACGTCAACCGATTGGCTGGTGACCAACATAGATTATCTTGTAAAAAGTATCCATCCAGTCTTGCCCAGGCTCGAACTAACGTGACTTAGGGAAGATTACCCCAGTACGGTAGCCTGATCTCTCCTCGGAGGGTCACCTAACCAGGTACTAACTGTATCAAGCCACATTACATTTTGACCTCCAAGTTTATTTTTTATTGATTTTGTTAATAATGTATATGTGGACCGGCTGTCTACATATACTCTAACATTTTTTTAACATTCAATGAATGGGGAGATCTGTTTCTTCTTGAAGTATGATATCTCGAGCTATTTGTTTTTCATATATTAGAACATCTAACGTCCGTGAGGACAGGGACAAATTTCCAATCAAAGTTTACTGCATAGATGAAAGATCAGGAAATGTAGTTAGTCATAACAAATTGGCATAGGTTTCTACAAAACGGTTCATAGAATTATCTTTTTGAAAAAATGGATCTGAGAGCCGATTAAGACAGAACATACATTCCGACTACTTCTTCCATATAACCTTACACAGTCAAGTTGTTGATATATTTGCATTTGGAAACAAGAACCACATGGGAAACAAATTGAAAACTGATTATATTTTTGGCCTTTCGACCTCTACATTCTACATACTGATGAGTACTACTGATGATGTGTGATACTACTATGATGAGTACTGATGAGTACTACGCTAGACGTTCGACTCGACGGTTCGTTCGGTTCGGAGCGCGTTTTGATATCGCGTTTTGATATCGTAAGTAGCGGGCGAGTGTCATAAAAAGGTGGAATTCCGGCTGGAATCTCGATCGGAACATTAACTGATGCGTAATTTAATAAAACTCCATATATATGATTTTATCATTTCCATTTTGGATTAATAATATATTAAGTCAATAAACCTGTTAAGTCGGTACCAAAGTGTGGAATTTAAAGAATTCCGAAAAAAAAAATAAAAAATTTAGCTGTTTATTTGAGCCCTGCATTGTAGGAGGTTGTACGCGGACTAATCTTGCAGATCATTTACTCAGTATATACAAGGATTGTTCAACAGCATTCCAAAATGTCACAAACTTGTAATTCGTGTAGAGGCCCTATAGCAAAGAAGTCATATGCAATTCTATGTTTCACCTGTGATACTTGGCACCACATTAAATGCGCAGACTTGAGCATAAGCCAGCTCAATGCTTACAGTCGTGAGCTAAAGAAAGATGATGGTGACCGCTGTAACTGTCCTACTTGTATAAAGCAATCCGTAATGAAATCTCACAACGTGCGAAAATCGATGCTTTCGCTCTCTCCACCCGATGGCACAGCACATAGTCCAGTGACCTTGGAGGACATCATGTCAAAACTGGAGACTATGGACCTCTAATATAGAGAAATCCTTCAAAGGCTTAAAGATCAGACTGAAATCAATCAATCACTGCAAGCTGATATTTCTAATATTTGTTCACGCCTAAACATCATCGAAGATAAATTGCAACATGGCGTAAATGCTCATGATGGCCCTTCTCCGCAGCCCGAGGCCCCTGCTGACGTTGGCAATGACCTTTTTCAAGAATATTATGACAGAGAGCAGCGAAAGAAGAATGTTATGATATTTGGCCAACCAGAGGATGTCTCACCGGATAGCGGTCAGAAGGATAGGGATGCCATTCTCGATGTGCTTGGATCACTGTATCCTGAAATCGACATGAGTGGAGTGGTGGAGGTCTTGGTCGTTTTGGTGCTGCGAAGCCTCGGCCGATTAAGGTTATCTTCGGGGACTCTATCACGGTCTCGGAGATTATAAAAAAAACATATCGAATTAAGGCAGCCCAAAATCTCCGTCATCTATCTATTACCACCGACAAGACCCCAAGGCAGGTTCAGGACTACCGAGCAGTTAGATCTAGGTTGATGAAACGTCTTAACGCCGACGAGAAGGATTTGAGGATTAAGTATATTAGGGGTGTTCCTAAGATTGTTTCGATTGGTGCGCGGCCTTTAAACTAATGAGTCTGTCTGGCGGGATCTGTGCTGATGTCTGCATGGCTTACCAGAATGTTAGAGGTCTAAATATGAAGACTTGCGAATTTAGCAAATCAATTAGTGTGGCGGAACATCACATTGTGAGGCTCTCTGAGACGTGGTTGCAGCCGGACGTACACAGTGCTGAGTTGTTTAGTGATAACTATGTAGTGTACCGAGCGGATAGACAGTTGGAACTGATGGATGTTTCGAGGGGAGGCGGAGTTCTTCTAGCTATAACCTTGATTGTGTTGAACTTCAACATGACCTGCACTTGCTGAGCGCGTGGTGTGACCAAAATGGACTCCCACTAAATACTCGGAAGTGTAAGCGCTTAACATTCTGCAGAAGCCGCAACCCGATACAATTTGACTATATTATTGATGGTGTAGTGTTGGAAAACTGTGACTTGGTGAAGGATCTTGGGGTAATGGTGGATGCAGAGTTGAGTTTTAATCAGCATGTACAGATGGTGACACGGACAGCATTACGAACCCTGGGATTTATAATCCGATCTACAGGTGATTTTAGAAGTGTCTCATGTTTAACTACACTTTTCAATTCATTGGTTTGCTCAAGATTGGGGTATGCTTCGTTGATATGGTCGCCAATTTACCGGATTCATGTCAATAAACTAGAGAGTGTGCAGCGTAGATTCCTCAAATACCTAGCATATAGGGTTGATGGTCACTATCCGGCTAGAGGAATTGACCAGCGGATGCTCCTTGACAGATTTCGGATCCAATCCCTCTCACATCGGAGGATTTGGATGTCTCAAGTATTCCTCTACAAGTTGATCAACGGGCTTATCGATTGCCCTGAACTATTGGAGCAATTGCCATTTCTTGTACCTCAATTCTTTGCTAGGAGGTCTAACACCTTTAGAGTGCCCCGTGCCCTGACTAATTTTGAGAGCAGGGCGCCACTTTTTCGTGCTTGCAGATATTGCAATCTTTTGAGTGTTCATTCTGATGTGGATCTGTACTCAGTTTCCCCTTGTTCACTAGTGCGGGCCCTGCAGGACGCTATATATTTGATAAATGAATGATATTTGTTGTTTTTTAATATTGATGTACTATCTTTTCGACTTCTAATCTTATACTTATACTTATGTTATGTACTTGTTACCTTGTCAAATAATATAGATTATCTTGTTCTAGCAATAGTGGTTTACATAGATATAGCTATGATTATATATAGACATCAGTTTAATGTATTAGTATAATTTCATGCTTAATTTGTAATCAATTCTCAATTTAATTTTTTCCTTTTTTTTTAGTTTTGTAAAACATTATTATTTATTTAATTTGTCTTGTTATTGGGACATGTTCCTGTTAGACAATAAACATTATTATTATTATTATTATTATTATTATTATTATTATTATTATTATTATTATTATTATTATTATTATTATTATTATTATTATTATTATTATTATTATTATTATTATTATTATTATTATTATTATTATTACATTCCCCGTGTCTTTGCGAATAACTACTTGAAGTTTTTCTAAACGAACTTTTTTATATTTGATTCTTTATCAAACCTCATTCTAATTTGTAAACACAAACATGTTCATTTAGATAATACTTACTCAATAAATCACAAATCACATCCACTAAATAGGCAAAAAATTACAATAAAGTTAGGTTAACAAATATGTATCATCATCATCATCAGGCTGTGTGAATCTATTGCAGAATGAAGACCTCTTCAACATTCTTCCAACTCTCGCGGTCCTGAGCTTTCCTCTGCCATTCGGGTACAATATACTTAATGATGTCATCAGTTAATCGTGTTTTCGGTCTTATCCGTGGACGTTTGCGATCAAGCGGTATGCAGTCTAGGATGCTTTGGTCCATTTTTCGTCGCTATATAGCCTGCACACCTCCATTTCCATTCCTTTATGCTTCCAATGATGTCACTCACTTTCGTTTTTTCTCTGATCCATGTGCAAGGCTTTCTATCCAGTCTATTAATGCCAACCATACATCTTTCCATTCTTCCCTGTGCTACCCGAACTTTTTGAAGTGACTGCGATGTGAGTGTCCATATTTCACTTCCGTATATCATAACAGGCAGGGCAGATCAAAGACTTTTCTTTTCAGGCAAAGTGGTTGTTTTTAAACACTATGTTGAGCCCGCCAGCGACTTTATAATAGCGCGTCTTGTAATATGGTTTAAGTATGCACCATTGATTTTTATTCCATACTGCTCCCGATCCAGCTTACGGGACATTTTTTCCAGGCAGGCTGAGGAAAGGAGAAATTATATTGCGTCACTGCCATATGCTCCGCTTTACATTTATTCCAATCTCAAGATCATCAAAGTGGACTGTTGCTGTAGCTTCATCCTATATCGATCCTAGTAGGTTTACATAGGTTTTCTCTACACCTTGGTTAAGCAATGCAGCCATTATGGCCTGCTTTGAGATGCTAATGCATTTTCATAATCGATAAAAGCCAAGCACAGTGGCATAGTGTATTCCTTGTGTCTTTTTATGACCTGTTGTAGAACCTGGATGTGATCCATTCTACTGAATCCACTTCTGAATTCTGCCTGCTCTCTTGGTTGTACGTCATTAAGTTTTCGTAATATTCTATTGGTGAAAACTTTGTACACCACCAGTAGGAGGCTTATTGGACGGTAGTTCTTTAAATCTTCCTGTGCTCCTTTTTTATGTAAAAGAATGACTTCTGTATTTTCCATAAGTCAGGCAGTATTTGTTCTTTGAGGCACTTTGAGTATAATTTTGCTAGTATTTTATATAAAATCCGACCACCAGCTTTTAACATCTCAACAGTTATACCATCCGTTCCTGGAGCCTTTCCATTTTTCATCGAATAATTATATTTGTCACTTCCTCCACCAGGATATCCTACACTTGCTCTTCAATGGGCATTGCTGTTTTTGACTGGTTCCGATCCCCATATAACTTTGAATAACATCTTCGGATAAGCTCTAACATTTTCGTCCGCTCCCTGCACACTGTATCTTCCTCACGCATTAAGGCAAACATGTACGTCCTTTTCTTTGTCAGCTTCTGTTTAGCTTTGTTAATTCCCCTGTTTTCTTCCAGAGTTTTTTACACTAGCTGCATGTTGAATCGGCGTGTGTCCTCTCAAATACGTTTTCCTATAGTTTCAAAAGCATTGCCGGCATTCTTCATGGTTTACGTTTTTTCATTAAATTAATGACTTTCATTATATTTTTGACTGTTTGAAACACTTATATTCTGATTCAATTTTTCTATTGGAACCTTTGGTGTGAAACACTAAACTTGAAGAGATTTACCACTAAACACCAAATCACTTGTTTGAACTTCTCGACGCACGTTTCACTAACCACTTTAGCATCATCAGGAATCTAAGTCTAAAACTAAACTATGTTCTATTTATATGAAAATCTTACCTAATGAAGCGTGTAAAAATTATGAACCGTGAAGTTTACTAAGCCTTACATTAATAATTGAAAAAGTTGACTGAAAGGAATAGGTTCTTTATCTCGGTTCATGATTTTCTTACATTTTTCTATTTGAATGCTTTCATGTGCATCCAAAGCCCTATTATTATTAACACTTTTAATTAGTCTTAAATTACTAATATAATTACTGTGGTCATGTTCGATTGCATGTTGGGCAACACAAGATTTTTCATTTCATCTTGTCAATATGGATCTTTTTGTTTGCCTAATATACCTTCGATCACAGTCTCGACAACTAATTTCGTAAATCCCTGACTTTGAATGTTGATCTACTTTATCCTTTGGATTACCCTAAACTTGGACCATAATGTCCACTTTTTTCAAAATTTTATCTAGCCCTCTTGTTAATTGGGCATCAAATGGTATTACTATAAATTTATTTGTGTTCTGATTCTTTTGAAAAGTCGAAGATTCTTTTAATAATTTTATGAACTTATGTTTTCTAATTAATTTATCTACAATGTTCTTATTATAACCATTCACTTCATTCCCTAATTAATTTTAATTCTTTATTATGATTATCTTTATTTAAAGGAAAATTAATTAATCTATTTACCATAAAATTTAAACTAGCAGCTAGTTAGCTATACCAGTTTGCCTTACATTTTATATATTAAATGAAATTTCGCCTGCCGAATCACTGAAAATGTTGCAGAAGACTTATGGTAAATCGCGCATATGAATGGTATAAAGCATTCAAAGAGGGCCCAGAATTGGTACGACTGGTTTCAAAAGAACTTAACTTTGTCCAAAAAGGGCATCGAAAGCAGATACCTGAAGACATAGATACCTGAAGAAAAGGTGAGTAAGGAATATTATTAAGTGTCATGACAATTGATAGATCTTGCACCACAAAATGTACCATCGCACAAATCCATCGTTGTGCAAGAGTTTTTAGCCAAAAACTCAACGGGCGTCATCGACAAAGCACCGTACTCGCCTTACATGGCCCCGTGTGACCTTTTACTATTTCCTAAGCTGAAATTACCACTTGGAGAAAGGTGTTTTGAATCAAGCGATAACATAGTTGTATTCCACTCAATGGGACCTACTTTGAAGGCGACAAAATAAATGTTGGTGAATAAATATTTTTTTTGAGTTTTATTTAACAATTTAACAAAATTTGTGCTTGCTTTACTTTCGACATGCAAGGTCGTATTTTATTCGCTCCGAGCCTCGACAGTGAGTGTGGCTATAAACGGAACGCCAGTATTGACGATAAAATGTGTAAAAAGAAACTGTTTACAGGGAACGTTCATCGGTATTATGGAGACTTAATCCAAAAATATTGTTGTTGGCCACAGTACCAGCTGTGATTGAACCCATTCAACATACGGGGGCTATATAAACAGTCTCTCTGTCCAAATTTATTCCAATTACACAAAATGAATTAAACCTCTGGAATGAGCTACAAAAGAGTGTTACCCAATGTAACAATCTGCATGCTACAATTGAAAAACTACAGAAAAAAGTTTGTTTGCTATTGAAAGCAAGCGAACACCGAAACTCAGAACCTGCCGAATATCATATTGATGATGAAGACCTAGCGAAAGGAACGGAGTTCATAGTACGGAAAAGAAGAGGTAGTAAAAAGCGAAAAGCAAACTCCTCACCTAAAACTTCTCCACCACAAATAATTCCAGAAGCGCGAACGTCAAAAATCCCGGAATAGAAGAAAAAAATCAATATGATTGATATCAATATGATATCAATCAAAAATAAATATAGTAGACATCAAAGTATATGAAGACATTATTGCCATAATGCATAATATCTCAATGGAAACATATTAAGTCAAACTCTTAAACGGGGCACATAAAGTAAATGTGGCTACTGGCGAAGAGTCTCACAAACTGAAGGATGACCTGAAACAATGGGGAATAGAACAGTATGCATGTGAGGATAAAAACACCAGGCCGATCAAAGTAATGGCAAAAGGCATGGATCCCACTTGTACAAAAAAACTGACTGGTGAATTCTCAGCAAGTAAAAACTTCTTAATCCAAGATGTGGTAAACATCATAAAGTGAGAAAAAAGCGAAGAGGCAGTCACAAAGGGACGCCTTCCCATCTTCGGCTAATTTTCCGCAAAGAAGAAATCAATCAAGAAATCAAAAGAGTATACTAAATTAAAACCATTTTGGAAATGGAAGTAAAGATCGAACCTCTACGAAAACGGTCTGCCTTGAGTCCGTCCACAATGCAAAAGATGAAAGGTTATGAGCACACCCAAAATAACTGCTTTAAACACCACAATGTGTTAGATGTGCTGGAAAACATAAAACTAACCAATGTAATCATCCAAAGAAGGAAGCAGTTAAATGTGCCAACTGCAATAAAGTACATCTGGTCAACTATCGAGGATGCATAGTTGCCAAGGAACTTCAAAAGATCAGGAATGACGCAGTACGCAAGCAGGAGCTAAACATGAGAAGTCCAAATGTGCCAGAACCCAGAACCCAGGCGATCAGATCAAAACCACTAACAAAGCATGTCACAGAGGATAAGACATTCACACAAACTACAAGAGGCAGTAAAACTAACCAAAAAAAACCATAAAGAGGAGCCTGATTCAACCAGTCAAATGTTACAAAAAGTTATAATGAAACTTGACCAACAAGAAAAGGCCAATAAAATAATCCTAGATAGATTAGTCAAACTAGAAAGTAGCAATAAGGGAGCTGGTGCTAATAGGAATAAATAATGGATAATTCAATCAAAATAGTATCCTGGAATGCCAGTGGGCTAATACAAAGATCCCATGAGCTCCAAAGATTCCTATGGATAAATTGTGGAATTGATATAGCTCTAATGCCAGAGACACACATGACCAAAACAAATTATTGTAAAATAGGAGGATATGTCACATTGTCCGCTCGGATCTGCCAGGAAAAGGCTGATTAGCGTTGATAATCAAAGAAAACTTAAAACACTACGTAAATGCTGAATATGATACTGCAGAGATACAAGCGATAGCTGTGACAGTCTAGATGAGATCTAAAGACATCATAATTGCTGCAATATATTGCCCAGCAGAAAAGTCACCAAAAGAGGAACAGTTAACTTGCTTCTCCCGGCCATTAGGAGATCGCTTCATTATAGGAGGCGAATTCAATGCCAAGCACGCCTACTGGAGTTCTGCTAACATCACGCTGAAAGGAAGACAACTGTACGCAGCTGCCAAAATAATGGCCTGTCATTTCCACTCAAGAGACAAAACAACGTACTGGCCTACAAATAGCAATAAAGTGCCAAGCTTAGTCGACTTCTTCGTGCTGCGCAACATTGGATCCTCATAGGTCAGCATTGAAGAAAGCTTTGACCTGGCATCTGACCCCTCAGCAATTATGCTCTAAGTGAGCACGTAATCACCAAGTAACAGACCCCCATATTTTACTAACCGAAAAACTGATTGGGACGGATTTCGAACAGAGCTTGAACATAGAATTGAGCTAAATATATGAAGACAAAAGAGCAGCCAGACTATGAAGTTGAAAAACTAGTGCTTGACCTACAAGTTGTGTAGAATAAAACACCCACATTGAAGTCAAAAAAGAAAAGCCCGGAAAACATGGCAGTAAACTCGATCCCCGGAGGAAAAAATACTGCTAAATAAACTATGTAAACAGTTCAAAGATAAAACCACAACCACTAAGAATGAAAGTTTTGAGAACTACCTAAGTAAGTTAACAGATCACGAAAGCTGCGACTACTCGCTATGAAGAGCGACCAAATCCTTGAACAGGCCAAAGAACCATGAGCCGTCAATCCGCAAAAGCGATAGTAACTGGGCGCAGCGAGGTGAAGAAAAAGCAGAAATATTCGGTGAATATCTAAAGAATACTTTCCAGCCTTATCCGCTGACTGGTTTGGAATAAATCCCACAAATTAGTAATAAAGATGGCAGAACAATTAAGTTAATTGTCTAATTAATTAAATAGTCATCACAACAGAGATTGTTACAGCCACTGACAAACATCTCAATACAAAAAAATCCCAGGTTATGACCTAATAACCGCGCAAATGCTCGAGAGTTATCACGTAATAAAGCCATCATAAAGCTGACTCATCTCTTCCACGGTGTAATACAGCTCAGGTACGTGCCAGTGCAATGGAAGATCGCTAAAGTAGTAATGATCCCGAAGCCTGGCAAACTACCTGAAGAGAAACCGCTCAATATCTATCATCTTACCGCCTAATATCCTTATTGCCGAGCATGTCCAAGTTGTTTGAAAAGCTGATCCTATAATATCTCAAACCCGTCATTACGGACAAGCATCTTATTCCAACGCATCAGTTTGAATTTCGCAATAAGCATTCGACTATAAATCAAGTACATTGAATCACTGATGTAATCGAGATAGCACTAGAAGAGAAATATCTGCAACGATATTCCTAGATGTGGCTAATGCATTCGACCGAGTGTGGCACCGGGGCGTACAACAACGGGCTTATTCGGAGACTGAAGAGATTGAAACCGTTCGAATTAGTATAGTGACAATAAACGGTGCCTGGACAGTAGTCTGATTTTTATTGCTTTGTTTTGCGATTTCTTAAAATATATATTTTCTCTCTAGTAGATGAATAATTCGGTTACTCTCAAATTTACTCTCCCAGAAAAAAAAACTGCAAAAAAACTACATGATACACTGCACATGATATGTGAATCGGGCAAAAAGGATTGTACACTACAACCACTGCATATTTTTTCACCAAATTAAATTATCTTAAATCCTACTAGTGTACCAACGTTTAGCTGTTGTATAAGTTATTGAAATAAAATATTTTAATTGCTAAGATTTATGTGCTTTTATAAATAACTATAAATCAATTGGAACGTTTTCAATAACTTGAAATATTTCGTTTTTCTCAATGGATATTTCAACTTTAAATTTCATGTAAGTACAAAAACCATTAATAAAAATTTAGTATCTGTCTGCACCCCAATTTAATAGCATTATTTTAAATTAGTATGGGATCAGGAGTCATTTCCTGCTCAAGGTGTGGGTGTTCGTACTTTGTTTATATGTTTGTGCATTGTTTGTGTGTTTATGTTTGTTCTCTAGGCAGAGGTGTAAAATCTGACAGGTAATCGCTCTTCAATCACACTGGAAGCTAAACTGGATGTGGGCGGATGCTTTCTAAGAGGTTTTTCTCGGTAGGTCACTCGTTAGTCGATAGCGAGAATATTATTAGGTGTTTAGTTTTTTATTTAGGGATGAATTTTTTCTGTTCTTGCGAGTAGAGTAATCAGCAATTAGCAATAAAGTTAAGACGCCAGGCTATTTTTTTGAAGAACCGAAGGTTAAGCCCAAACTGATGATTGATAATCCTAGAGTTGACCGGGGTTAATTGATAGCTGATGAACGTAATTCGAACTTATAAGATATATGTCCAGTCGTAAAATTGCTCCAGTTGCTGATTAACCTTAAAATTTTAATGCCCTTAATCTTAAAACATTATTTTATTAAACGGCGGTGTTGCTCAATAAAGTTCTTAGCGATTTTTCCATTAGTTCCTATTTTAACGCTTGTTAACAAAATTATGGATTAAATTAGTAATGTTTATTAATTCATGTGGTATTTACAATATTTCAGATCAATTTTAGATTTACTTTTATTTCTATTCAGTTAATCATCTTGAATCAAATTGTAAATGAAGGTCACTAACTTACATTTACGCCACACCATGCTTTCTTATTTCAAAAATGGCAAGAACACCATCCAAACAAAAAAAAACAAAATCTGTACCGATCTGTACTGTTTAGAGAGACTTCTGTTATGAAGACGGCGGTACAAAAGAGATTTGGTCGATTCAGAGGTGGTGGTGTTGATCTGTGGCTGTCCTCAAAGCACTAGTGTCGAGGAAATAAAGACTATAATAGCCGAAAATCCACGCAACACAATCCATCTGACATCTGAAAAAAAATTAGAAATGGGGTCGGTTGCCGATATGATGTGTGGGTTCCTCACAAATTTAATGCGCGAAATCTGCTGGATCGAATCTCTTCGTGCGATCTTTGACTAAAAAAAAATGTATAACGCAATTTCTGAAGGGGATGATAACTGGTGATGAAAAGTGAATTGCGCACAACAGCGTACAACAAAAAAAATCATGGGGATTCCAAGGGTCAACGATTTTAAGTAGGGTTAGAGACGTCCTTCATTCCAAGAAAATTTTCATGCACTTGGAGCTTCTTCTACGCAACGACGTGATCAACACCAAGCCCTACTCTTCACAATTATAGCGGCTGTACGCAGAAATTCAAGAAAAATGGTCAGAATTCGCAAATATAAAAGATGCCGGGTTTCATCATGGCAATGCACGACTACACGATTCCATCAGAACTCAGCAAAATTTGTTGAACTTCAATTAGGATGTTTTGCCCCACACATCTTACTCATCAGACATAGCAATCTCGGATTATCTTACTCATCAGACATAGCAATCTCAGACTATCATCTATTCCACACCTTCCAAAATTGGTTAAATGGGAAATATTTTTAAATGGAAAAAATGAAAAACAACCTGTTTTGCAATCATTTTTTGGCAATAAAGACGTCAATTTGTACCAACAGACATTATGGGCTTATCGCAACGTTGGCAAAAAGTTATAAATAATAATGCTTATTACATAACAGACTAAATAAATATTAATAGAAATTATTTCAATTTCTCTTCATTAAAAAATCCCTAAAAACATTCTCAAAAACCCGATATTAGAAATAATGTTGTTGCATCATATTCTCCTACCGTTGATGTGATGATAATCAAGTAAATTAAACAGAGATATGATCAAATTATTATTGAATGTATGCTTAATATTACATTAATGCAAATAATCTGGTTTATTATTTGGTATAGATATGAGATAGTTTATGATTCTTATTAGCTTTGTTTTTCACGATTATAAAGCAAATAAAAGTTATTTTGTGTATTTGTGTCAATAAAAGAACATACGTGGGTTGCTGCAAAAGTTTCTGCAAACTATATAAAAATATTAATTACTGGGTACAAATATCTTTATTTTCAAAATATTCTGCTTTTATATCAATACACTTTTATCTTCTGTTGAAACAATTTTCACCATTCAACCATTCTGCAGTAGTATTCTTATAAACCAGATCGCTAAAATTTCAACGGTCTGATCAGACAATAAAGATTATCAATCAAGCAATTTATGTTTGATATAAGGAAAAGAAAATAATTCACTCTATCATATATCTGACAAATACGGCGGAACAAACGCAGTGTGTAAATAATGCAAAATTCCTACATGATATCCATGACCGATTATTTTAACAGTCTATTATTTTATTCATGATTTGGTTTAATAAGAAAGGATGGTGGAAAATATCTCTTTATCAGAAAGGAAAGGAAAGGATTTACGGTTAGAGGCGCATCAGTATCTAAGGCTATTTAGCGACTGGACCTACAGCTTAACGTGGGCTCCGAACCACGGTTATCAGCTACCGACAAACCCAGGCCAGCACCCCCCTCAGGCTATCAACCCTTAGTTATGTGCCTACCCATAAGTCTATGAGGAAG
Source organism: Cosmopolites sordidus (assembly GCA_031761425.1). Taxonomy (NCBI): domain Eukaryota; kingdom Metazoa; phylum Arthropoda; class Insecta; order Coleoptera; family Curculionidae; genus Cosmopolites; species Cosmopolites sordidus. The sequence goes on along the minus strand of JARFXV010001093.1, from coordinate 47,903 downwards.
CCTACCGACTGACGAGTGACCAACGTAGAACACTTCTCAGAAGGCATCCGGCCTTACCCAGCCTTTAATTGGTGTAACTGAGGGGTAGTTCTTTTAGGTGTGGATATGTGTGGGTGTGTGTGTGTATATGTGAGTGTATATAAATGTGTGCGTAGGGTAGGAAGTAAGATGGACAGAAGAATTAATAAAAAACACCCATCCGAGCGCCGGAATCGAACCAGCTACCTTTGGATTGCCAGGCAGGCGACTAACCCACCAGACCACCGCGGCCGGCCTCTTTATCAGATTCTCTGTGAGTATCTATCTAACAAGTTTGTACTTTACTTTTATTATTTGTGTTCTGGTGCTTTTATTCAGCACATGAATAACTTTTATGTTGTAGTTTAGGTTTTTATCCACATTGTGCTTAAGATGGCATTTTTTGAGGAACTAAAAGTTGAATACAAACCATTGGTTTATAATCCGAGAATTGACCGGAGTGAATTGATAACTGATGAACGTAATTCGGACCACTACATAAGTTATAGGCCTAGTCATTAAATGGCTGCAGTTCCTGATTAACCTTAAAATGTTAATGCCCTTAACAAAGATGTTGGTCAAAGGTATTTAGTTTCGATATTAGGAAACAAAAATAATTTACTATATCATATATCTGGCCAATACTGCGGATCAAACAAAGTATGTAAATAAAGATTACGAGACTAAAGGCGTAGAGTTCGATATGGTAATAATGTTGTTTTGTCTTTTCTCTCATGGACCGAATGGACCTGTCACTCATGGACCGGATTATTATGTGAGTTTTAAAAACAAGTGTCAATTTCGAGCAACGATCCTCAATGAAGTTTTGTTGCTGACGTGGGCAGAGTGTGACGAAAACTTTTGCAAAATTTCTATAGGCTTATAGAAAGAGGGTCTTTGTCAAGGGCCCTGGTATTCAGGTGGTTTAAGGTATCTTCAAAATGCCGAGACTCTACTGAACATGAACTTCGTAGCAACATAACTCTCGGCCTTCAACTGCATCCGGTGATGAAAATGTCAGTAGAATATGGGATTTAGTACATTTTAATTTTCGGTTAACGGTTGACGGTCAGAATGATTATCACCATTCATCAAATTTTGACCAATGAACTGAAGATAAAGGAAATTATTTAAAATTTTCACAGAATCAAAAGGACAGGAGAAAAATATGTTTTGACATTTTGAAGCGGATTGAAAATTACCGTCATTTTATAGAATGTGACATTACTGATGCCAAGACGTGGATTTCCGAATACCACCCCCAAAACGAAGAGAGTCAGGAATGACACACTCCAAAACCGGTAAATCAATGCTCAATAGCATGTTGATTTAGTGCAAAATGCACTAGAAAAATCCTGTTCACGAAAAGAATTACTATGGACCACTAAGTGATTCTAGGGAGTTTAAACTGGTACTGAAAACGAATCAGATGTTCTTGTGGCTCCAAAAGGAAAGCCAACAGTGTTGTCGGATCGGACGCTATGCCACCAATCTCATTACTTTATTTACGCACCTCGTACGGCGATTCAATCGATCAATCGATTATGGCATAGTCATATTGGGTGGTGGATTTTAATACCGTCGGCTGTTAAAGCTCCCTTAAACCTGATTTTATCGATAAGTTTCACGCTATATTGTAAATAGTTTAATGAAGCTGCTAAAAACATATAATAGTTATAGATAAAAGTGATTAATATACAGAGTGTAAAGGAAAGTACTTTCATAAATTTAATCAAGTTTTCGAGAAAAAAGTTATTAAATATGTATAAAAATATATTTGGCAAATATCAATTGGTTAAGATATCATACGGTATAATACTTAAATAATAAACAATATTTATAGTATAATACAATACTTAACGAATAAACTACAAATAAACTAATGTATATTGTTGAACCAATTTTTAAAAACTTAAGAATCACTTCATACATCGCCTAACATCGATATGGCAACGTCGCCATTCGTCCACCAAGAATCAACATTTCTATAAAAAAAATCCTATGTGTGTCATTTAAGTTCGATTTAAAATAAAAAATATATTCTGTATGCGAATATCATGATATGCTTATTATTTACGGAGAAGCTCTCCAAAATTCCGAAGGGAGTATGTGTATTTATAGGCCTCGATACCCTGAAAGCCCGCTTCCAGTTCAAGTTTCTGAACTATTTTTGTATACGGGTAGTGCGGATCATAAATGTCAAGTAGCAGCAGCGAGAAATCGGTCCTGAAGTCGAAGAACACAGTTTACATTTGTTAAGGAAGGTTTCCGAAGTATCCGACATGTTGTGCGACAAGTGGGACACCCTTATCATGTACAAAGGCCACAAGCACTCTTACTCGTTGATTTTACAACCAGAACAAAATATTGTATATATATATATATATATATATATATATATATATATATATATATATATATATATATATATATATATATATATATATATATGTATATATACATATATATATATATATATATATATATATATATATATATATATATATATATATATATATATATATATATATATATATATATTGCAAAATTGTTGTTGTACTCTACTTGTGAGGAAAATAGCACATATTATTTTTTATCGAACGTTATATTTTCATTGTGGTCAGTTTTCAGTTATTTTCAAGTACCTTTAATCTAAATAGTTGAGTTATGAATACAGACTTTAAGGTTTTATTAATTGTAATAATTTTAAAAATGACTTAGCGATGGTTATTATTCAGTTATAGTATATATAAAAGTTTCTGAGAATTAGGAAAAAAATTAATATCAAATGATTAGTACCAAAACAAAATAAAATTTTGATTAACTAAAATCATAATTTTTGAGTTAAATTTTTTTTTTCGCTCATAATGATCATAGAAGAGTCGCATTAGACTCACACAAACGTTATTCTGATTTTGACCACTGAAATAGGTATGAAGAAAATCTGCGGGAGAAAATAGTTCAGAAAAAGTTTTCGCAGGATCAAAAGGACAACAGAAGGGAAACAAATCTTGATTTTTTGGGCGGATTGAAAATTATCTTCATTTTCTAGAACATGTCATTACAGGTGACGGGTCTTGGTGAGTCCCAATCTCACCAAAAAATCTCGAACGAGCAAATCAAAGATCAAAAGCATGCTGATTTGCATTTTTGGTAGCTAGTCGTAAACCAGCTTTTTTACCGAGAAGTTCTTGAAAAACTTCGAAAAAGGATCATTCGTGCGAGACCTAACATCAAGAACACCTGGGTGCTGCATCACGACAATATGCCACGCCACACAGCGATTTCAATTAACGATAGTATGGCAAGTAAAAACATTACTCTGGCTTCCAGCCCTCTTATTCATCAGACTTCTTCCTTTTTTATCAGAGAATGTTGAAAAGGTCGTAACCGACCAGTTGAAGGCGATTCCAGTATCTGAGTTCTAGCACTAATATGAAGTGTAGATAAACCGTCTACAGGTCTGTGTGGCTTTCCAAGGCAATTACTGTGAAAGAGACAATATAGAATTGTATTCAACTTTCAGTTGAATAAAAAAAATATAAAAAAATCAGTCTCCTCTTGTTCGCTGATTTTCGCTGGTTTCGCAGCAATTGTTTACCGGGTGGGACTGTTTAGCCCAAAACTATAACTCCTTATTTTAACCCAGAAATACTAAAATATTTCATTTCTATAACGCATTACATAGATTACAACGTATCTAATCGATTACAACGATTATAACTCTTAAGTTGCATTTCATTTCTGAACTTTATTTTATGAGGAAAAATAAAATGTTATGTTGAAACCGTTGAACAGACATAAAGTTTCCCCTTCTGTGAAAGATATTCAAAGTTAGTATAAAGTACTTAAAGTAATAGGATTTATTCTAAGACAAAATAGGTAGAAAGGAAGATGCGATAGGAATAATAAGAATATTGGACAGATTTTTCGTTACGAACTCCTTTGCTTTACCATTCTAATATTTCATATTTTTTATGGCAAACAGTATTGATAGATCAACAGATTCTAAGTAATTTATAAATACCAAGGTCAAAAAGACGGAATTATCGCATAATACGAGGATTATTTTTTAAATAAGGTCCAGTTGTGAACGATGGTGGGAATGACCCGCAATCGCCGCAATCAGCCTGCTTTGCGCGCGTTTTGGCGGCGGATGCCGTATCATCGGTCTGTGTGCTGAGAAGTAGAAGTTTAAAAAAACTGTATAAGGTTTAAAAAATTGAGTCGTCCGCCGATTGTGACATACGATCTCTAATTCGATTCTGGTAATTCGAAAACTCCAGCGTTCCATACAAAACAAGCGGCGTGGCCTATTGTCTTCCGGTGGGTGTGATGTTGCTCAGTGACAATGCAAGGCCACATGTTTCTGCACAAACTCAAGGTCTTCAGGTCTTTTCGATGGGAGGAAGTGGATCATCCGCCTTACAGTCCAGACTTTACACCCAGTAAATTTCACTTGTTTTGGTACTTAAAGGAGTTCCTTGGTGGTCAACGGTTTAACGACGACGAAGAAGTTAAAACTGCAGTTATGGATTGGACTAATTCACAGGCGGCAGATTTCTTTGACGTCGGAATTCAAAAACTTGACCTTAAATTAAAAATGTTTTGGATTGTCATCTTTTATCTTCTTGATTTTGAAACAACTTTTCTCCCGAAATTCATCTCTGTGATTGGCAGTACTCTTTATTTTTTTTTATTCGGTAAAATACACTACTGTAACACATTTAACAAAGGAGTCATAAGTTCTTTGTTCTATTTTGATACAATCTGATCCCATACCCATTCACTCTATTCAATGATAAAAGGGCTCTTCTCTCTTAAGTATTCTTTATTGTAGAAAACACGTTAGCTTGTTGCTATAATGAGGTTTTCTGTTTACTGTTATTTCTTATGTTTACTTTTAATCTCCATTTATGATATATTTCTGTTACTTTGCATATTATGTACTCTAAATCATCATCATCTAAGGCTAAAATTAATTGACAAAGTTATTTTGAAAGTTAATAATAATAAATTTTCCTCAAGAAGTATTTCCATATTTCTGTTTTTTTTTCTGTGATTACGATATTTTTTCCCAACATATTTTGAAAAGTTTTGAGGAACACATCCCGGCCTTAGACCTTTATTCACCTAAAAGTTTTATGACAGCTACTTTCTTAATTATATTATAATGATACATTTTTTAATGGATTATTTAAAGGTCAAAATAATGTTGGGGTTTTCAAGAGCTATAAAATAAATAACGTTATTCGAGATTGATATATACTAAATGAAATTCTTGGTTTCATAAACCTCCATTTCCATACGCTTTCCTTAGCATGTACTTATTAAGATTCCGCGATAACTATCACATTCCTATTTATTGCCTTTTTTATGTATGGGTAAAATCATGGAGAATCAAATGAAGGAACTCCATTTTTTTTACTATTGGGAAATATATATTTTAAATAAATGTGTTAGCAGAGAATATAGATTGTCAGCCCCATGTTTATGAATAGAAATTCACGGATGGATTGTATGATGAAGAGTTTTTTGCATGTGTAAATCGATGCATTGAAGCATTTCATTTTCGGAACAGTTTCTTTTAAGTACTGAAAGGTACTTGGGTTTTCACGACATTTCGACGAGATCGTACTCGTCATTTTCAAGTGTTCAGGCTGCATGCTCGAAGGAGATTCTCTCTCGATTTGATTTACAGATATCTCAAGATAGATCTCAAAAACTAAACACTAAGTGGAAAACAGGATATAGGAAAAGTGATATGAAGTGAAATAGAACAATAAAGTTACTAAAGACATCACTATAAATATGCATTTAAATAAATGAATATACGAAGGCCAACTTCTGGCTTTTAATAAAATCATCCACATGTATAGATGAGGGTTCGAAATAAGATGTTCTGCACAAGAGGTTCATAAAAATTGTCACCAAATGATATATAAGCTATTATTATAATGATATAATAATAAAATTAAATAAATCTTAAAAAAGAGGAAAAAAAATCGTTTTTTTAATAAAAAAGATATTCCTTCTTGGAAAAGTCCACATATTGTTCCGCTTATTTTAACATTATAATACAGAGTTTAAAACGTATTTGATGGATAGAGATGTGCGTTGTAAGAAAATATTTCCTGAATCAATCTATATGATATTAATGATGCTTTCCAGTTCGTGCAGAGAAAAAACTTATCCCGTTAATACTCTCAAAGATTAATTTACAAGGCACTTTAGATTAGACCGATTTGTGTTTATATATTCTTACAGGAAAATAAGGAAAATGATTTTAATAAGTTTTCATAATAAATACCAGAATTATTTCAACATCTACATTCAAAAAAAATTAACAATGTAAGAAAATTCTCCTACAAATTATATAAGGTGATTTTATCGCTGAACTACGTGGTCCTTGGAAAAGCTTTCCAAAATACAAGATTTTTAAGGTTTGTTTTTATTTTCATCGTAGTCACCTTGTAATTCGATACATTTTTTTTAGACCAACTTCCAACTTTTGAATACCCTAAATATATTACAATTTCTTCAACTCTGAAAAATTAGTACTTGTAACCGTTCTGGCCTCATTATTTGAAGTGAATCTTCGTACAACCAGTAATTTCGTTAGGTTTGGAAAGAGGAAGCAATCACTAAGAGTTAATTTGAGGAACCCAGTGCATGTCTAATAAAGAACAACCCGGGACATATATGCAGACACATTATCGTAGAGAAGAACACTTTCTTTATGGCCACACGTTGAAGTTTAGTATGAATAATATCCTTAAATTGATCGACTAGTGAAGCGTAACACTAGGTAGTGATGGTCCTGTTTTTGACCAGATAATCTACGAGCACTACGCTACGAGAATCCAACACTTTTCGCTATCTTAGATACATTTTCATCTGCTCCACACCCTGTTTGGACTGCTGTTTAGATTCTGACGACATTTCGCCAAAATCTCATTTGGCATTTTCAAGTGTTGTCCGCTTCAACTGTCCAAGTGAGTCCAACTATCCAACTGTCCACCTGTCCAACTATCCAACTGTACAACTGTCAAGAGTCCAAGTGACGAACTGAGGTCAGTGAATGATTTAGAAACATATTCTACCATCCGTGAAAATATTAGATGTAACATTTAGGTTTTTCACTTTTAATGGTATTAGGTACAAAAAAAAAAAACTTTAATTTATAATTTATTTATTTATCCTTCAGTCATGCCAGTTCGAGGCTGGGTAAGGTTGGTCACTCGCCAGTGAGTAGGCTTCTCGAGATACTTTCGGTTAAGCACAAAACTAAGAGTCTATAGCTCGAGGGGGGTGCTGACCGGGGTTTTCGGTAGCTGATGACCGTGGTTCAGAACCCACGATATGCCTTACTAAATAGCCTTCTCAGTTGCTGATGCGCCTCTAACTCCAAAACATTACTTTAAGCTAACAGTAATTAATTTCAGAATTGATACTGATAATTTAAGTAGTATATATAATAACATAATTAAATGATAAATTAACGTTTTATTTTTTGCACCTAATACCATTAAAAGTAAAAAACCCAAAACTGTTAGCTTAAAAAAAAAAATATGTTAAAGTCTATAAATATATCAATTAAAAGGTACACAAAAAATAAACAAAAATAATATATATGTAAAAAAAATCTCAACTAATAATTTATAATTAATTCTATAACGTAAATATAGTATATTAAGATATTATAAAAAGGTATGTTTCAAAATATAAATTTATATTATGTATAGGATTAATATATATTATAAAATTGTAACTGTTAAAATGATGGTTTAATAAAAAAACCGAAACGTTAACAAAAAATAATTATTGTTGAAAAAATTATAATTGACCGAAACCCCAAAAAAAAACAACGATATACATATATACATATATATATATATATATATATATATATATATATATATATATATATATATATATATACATTGCCCCAATTACTCCCAATTTACAATGGGAGGCCAGGACAAAGAGTCATGAAGCAATGCCCCCAATTTGGTACAGGATTTATAGTAAATTTGAAAATCATAGATTCCATAATTGAGTTTAAAGCCATTTCACCGAGAATTGCAACTATAACTTTACAAACCACAAACAAATTTTACACCATCATAAATGCCCATGCCCCCACTAATGAAAAAAACTTCCTAACAAAAACTATGCAAGAAGTAGATAATTTCTGGGATCTCCTTGATCAGACAATGAATAAAGTAAATATGAATCATGTCAAGATCCTGATAGGGGACTTTAACGCTCAATTGGGAAAAGAAAGGAAGTATCGAGATGTAGTTGGAAAGTGGGCTCCTCATAGATATACTAATAGAAATGGCCAAAGAATCATCGAAATTTGTAGAACGCATGGACTCATCTCCAAGTCTACATATTTTAAAAGAAAACCAAATAAACTCAAAACTTGGAAACATCCTGACTGGACAAAAGGGGAATGGCAGCTGAACCACGTATGCATGGACAAGTTCTTTCACAAGGAAATCCACAATGTCAAAGTTCTAAGAGGAACGGACACCGGCTCAGATCATTACTTAATAAAAATCAAGATTAAATTTACCCCTTTAAGAAGGAAGAGACAAAACACAGAGGGAGAGAAAAGGACATACGACCCTCATCAGTTAATCCAGAATGACCAATACCAGAAAAGAACAGGAGCCACAAGACTAACAGACAATTTAGAAGAACTAATACCAATTCTTAAACAGAATGCAAAAGATCTAGCCCCATTAAATCCGCGGAAGAGACATGCCTGGTGGAACTCTGATTGTGACAAAATGCATGAGGAGAGACATCAAGCTTGGTTGAAATTTCAAACTCACAAAACAGAAGAAAACGCCACTAACCTCAAGAATGTCAGAAAAGAATTCACCAAAATCATTAAAAAAATTAAGCGACAATATCAAAAAGATTTAATAAACTCAATAGAGGAAAATTATTATAAAACAAATTCGAGAGATTATTACAAGGCCTTTGATAAGCAATTGCAAAAATACAACCCCCCTACATTATTGTTGAAAAATATGGATGGAAAAACAGCACATAATAATAAGGAAAATGCAGAGATCATGGCAGAAGCATTTACCAAGCTCTTGAACTGTGATAAACCTGAGGAACTTTTATCTATTGATACACAGACCCCTATAAAAACTAAACCGGAAAATATAAACCCACCTACAGCAAAAGAAGTTGAAACAGCACTTAAGGAAATGAAAAACTACAAAGCATGTGGTGAAGACCAGGTTTTTGCAGAGATGTGGAAATACGCCGGAAGTACAACCCAGACCTCCCTCGATATGATATTAAATAAGGTTTGGATATCAGAAAAGTTCCCGGAACAATGGACAACAGCTATAATCAACCCACTTCATAAGAAAGGTGATAGAAGTAATCCAGACAACTACAGAGGTATTTCCTTACTAGACGGCACATATAAGATTTTCTCTAAGATACTATATAATCGGATTAAACAACAACTAGATCAAGAGCTAGGTGAATACCAAGGAGGCTTCAGACCCTGGAGAAGCTGCACAGAACAAATAATTACTTTGAAGCTAGTCATGGCATATTATAGAAAACGAAACAACCCCCTTTGGATAACGTTTATAGATTTCAGGAAAGCATACGACTCCATCCACAGACCATCATTATTAAAAATTTTAAGACATTTTGGACTTCACCCAAAACTGATCAAATTGATAGAACTTACTCTAACTAATACAATTTCTAAAATTAAGTTCAGGGGAGAACTTTCTGAACCATTCTTGGTAAAAACTGGTTTGAGACAGGGTGACGGATTATCACCTCTTCTTTTTAACTGTGCACTGGAGTATATAATGAGAAAATGGTACAAGAACAACCCAAAAAATATAAAAATTGGAACCAAAAAGGACAACATACATTTGAATTGTCTAGGGTTTGCTGATGACCTAGCTCTTCTGTAAACAAAATTGAACTGGGTAGCCAAGAGATAAAAATTGTGGAAAGATTTAAATATTTAGGTGAAATAATCACATACAATTTGAATGAAAAACCAGCATGGCAAAGTAGAATAGATAGACTGGTTAGAGCACAGCATGTGACCAAGAACACATACAACAAAAGATGTCTCTCAATAGCAACCAAATTAAAACACTACAAAACGGTCACTCAACCTCAAATTACATATGTATGTGAAACAATATTCAAAACAACAAACACCGTTGCAATAGATGGAATACTAAAGACAGAGAGGAGAATAGTGAGAACTTGTTTGAATAAAAATTATCAAGTAAATGGAGTCTGGAGACTGGCTTCCAATGAAACCGTCTATAAGGAAATAGAACCAGTGACAAGCACTATGAGAAAGAAGCGAATATCTTTCTTGGGGCATCTAGTAAGGACACCGGAAAGTAGAATCAGTAGGAGAATAATAGAGACATTTTGGAATAGTAAGAGCAATATTAGATGGATCACAGAACTTAAGGAAGACATGAGAGAGTTGCACATCACAATGGAAGATTTAAGGTGCAAGTCAGATGCACTTAAGATATTGCAGGACAAACACACAGCACTACAGGCAAGGATCAACAGACAGAGGACAGGAAGAGTGATTCCGGAGGAGGAAAGGAAATTACGATCAGAGTGGATGAAGAGGTATTGGGCTGAGAAGAGGAGGAAGGACCCGAACCATAACTTGACTAGAGTGGTCCTATGCAGACCATAAAGTTAAAATAAAATAAAAAATATATATATACATATGTATATATGTATATATGTATATCGTTTAATATATACATATACATACAAACTTGAAATTTCGCAGGACTGTTCTCATGTGTCGTAAATGTTCGCTAAGGATTTTTGGCCTTGTATCGTTGTAAATCCTTCGTAATTTTATCTTCGTGAAATTAAAAAAAAAATGTTGTATAACAGGTAAACGCTATGGAATTCGAAAAGTAATTTTAAGCATAACAAAAATCAATTATTACTAAAGTTTAATTTACTTATTCGTTTTATACATCGCATTAGAAAAGTAGTTAAATAAACCAAATGATAATTATTTGAATGTGCACACGCTTTGTATGCTTTGCATAATGCTTTTGGCCATATTAAGTTGTTACCGACTGATATTGAATATGTATTCACTAAATTCTTGAGAACAAAGAAATTAATGATAGAAAAATCAATAGACTTGATGTTAAAAATTATTATTACATCAAGCTTTATTTAAATTTCCTCTGATTCCTCTGAAAACCCCTATTATGTCTATAATCTTCATAAGTTTATTGGGCCCTATACTATAATTCCTGGTGTGATAAATCTCGGCCGTTCTGATGCAAATGCTAAATTTCAAAATGTCTGACCCTTCTACGTCCAACCAGACCATCAGATTAAATTATCTCCTGATGATACTATCATAGTTAGCGAAACGCACGTCGAGAAGTTAAATAAAGTTATTTGATGTTTAGTGGTAAATCTTTTCGAGATTAGTGTTCCAATAGAAGCATTATAATCTAAATTCATTATTAAAGCAAAAAGAATTATATTCAAGGTCCCATTCAATTCTAGCTTGCCAAAATACCAAATGGCGCGTCTTGTGGTGTATTATAAGTAGATGTATCCACTTAGGACGATAAGACGATAAACATGCATGCCCCTCTCAAGATCTCAAGTAAATCTTTCAACAAAGGTATGATGGACTTGCCGAATATTTTCACAGTACAATGTATAAAATAATATTAATAAAGTACATAAAACAATATTAATGATTGTGGGGCTAGCGCATAGAGCCAAACATCAGTTCTCCATAACTGAAGTTAAGCCTGTAAAGCTAAAAATTTAATAGCATATTTAATGTACTTAATATTTGAGAATAGTAAGTATATTATTTAGTCTAGTATAAAGTAAATAAAGTAAAGATATAATGTGTTAACTATAATTATTCCATATGTTTATGAAACTCTGCTTAATTGTAAACGTTGTTTAGGTTTGGCACAAAAAATCCTAAAACTATGGAAACACAAGGTGCATTTCAGTAATATATGAAAATAAAACATTTTTGCTGCTAAAATTTTGAAAAATTACTAAATCTGTAATCAAGAAATGTTATGGCTCTTAATGTTAATCAACATTTTGCTAACCTAGATAAAGTTAAGTCTCAATACCAATAAAAACAGGTAAACATTCCCAACGTGGAATTAAACACTGCTAATCACGTCTAATTATTTTTTTTTATTGTAGTCAATATCGTACATTTCATGTATATATAAAAGTAAAATTCAAAATAAATATTTAACACGTTTTTTTTTCCTGATAACGTTCCGGTGTAGTAATTAAAATGGGGGAATACATTTGGAAAAAAACAAGGATATGAGTAAAAATTGTTTTCTGTATATTTGGTAAAATTGTTAGTACACTCTTTGGTAACTTTGAGTCAAATATTATAAAACCTACTTTGAAGAAAAAAGATCAATCTAACAGACTGGGGAACAAAAAAATGCAACAGCACTTACATATTTGAAATAAAATGAAAATTTTCTCATCGCATAGGCTATCCGAAATACAAAACCTAATATACTGCCTTTATGTTTCTATGTGCGATGTGCAGAAAATGTGGCAAAGTAAACGATTTAAAAAACGATCATGTATTGAGGTACTTCTTGAATGCTATTTAACTAAGCAGCATTCTTGTGATTCTATTAAAAGTGCTAAAATGCCACGAGTTCATGCCCGACGTCGTTTCAGCTAATAATGCGAATCTGAAAATGGTCAAATTGTTGGTACGCAAAACGCAGGATTAATATTTCTTAAAATATGGAGACGACTGGACATTATACTCCTGCTATTATAAGGGCGTGGATAAGATGATTTCAGAATCACAATTACGCACGAGTATGTAATGCGATGGATCGGTATTAAAAGTACACATGGTATGAGGAACGGCATGACTAAGATGCTTTCTTGAAAATACTTAATAGGTACTTTCTTTTACAGTGCACCACAACACGAGTCGCTTAGAATGGCGCTGTGCTCGAATTAAATGAGAGCTAACGGACGTAGTTGCATTGGACGTTTTCTGGGTGAAAGGCAAGATTAAACTTACTGTTTTTATTTTTTTTTTGGTATATTATGGTTATAGATGCATTGGCTACTAAGGCCATTTAGCTTCGGTTTATCTTTTTCAATATATCGCAAAATCATATTAAGTCAGTGTAGACAAACACACTTACATAAAATCTTAACTTAGCCCCTTTAAAGTTTAAACAAACACAAGTCCAGTCGAGCAGGGAATCGAATACGTTACCGCGTCAATTACACTGCCGACACAGTAAATAAGCGCTCTACTACCCCCGCTAATGCGACCGACTTAAACTTATTAGAACGGCATAGCATACAACTATCACTACAATAATTATGGTATGAGGTGCAATATTAATAACACCTTAGTAACTATTATAGGAAGTTAACCTGTTATATAACCGAAGTTAACCCGTTGCAACCCGTTATATAACCGAATTATCATGCGGCCCGGCGTTAGGCAGAATCTGTATGTTCCGAAATCTCATCTTTCAGCAAGATAAGACTAGACCGAGAGCTCGTTAAAGAGTGTGGTTTTTAGAAGAGTCCGCGATAGCGATGGTCGACTGGCTGGCGAGACCCCCAAATTATATTGCTGATAGAACATGTATGGGACAGCACTGATCCAACTATTGAGTGATTACCCCAGCGACTTCAAACAATTTGAAGCAAGTGCAAACACTGGCAAAATTATACTCAAAATGCCTCAAAGACCAAAAAGTACCTAATTCATGGAAAAATGCAGAAGTGATTATTTTACATGAAAAAGGAGCACTGAAAGATTTAAAGAACTACCGTACAATAAGCCTTATATCAGTAATGGACAAAGTTTTCACTAAGATAATATCTAAAAGAATCTTAAGAAAACTGCATGACGCCCAACCAAGAGAACAAGCAGGATTTAGAAGTGGATCCACTAGAATGGATAACATCTCATTTTACAGCGGACCATAGAAAGAAGCAACCAATACATCATGCTACTGTGTTTGACTTTTATCGACTACGAAAAAGCATTTGACTCTCAATCTCACAGCAAGCCGTAACGGATGAATTGTTTAACGTTTAGCGGTAGACAAAGCATATGTAAACCTATTGGGATCGATATATAATATTGACGATATATGATCTTGATTTTGGAATTATTGTAGAGCGAGGTGTACGGCAAGATGACGACATATTGCCTATTTTTTCTGGGCCTGCCTTGAAGAAGTATTTCGTAATCTGGATTGGGAACAGAATAGTATAAAGATCAATGGTGAAACTTAAATCATCTTGGATTTGCAGATGATATCGTTCTTTTTTCATAAGATCTAGATCAGCTGTAAAGACGCATAAAAGAGTTGCAAAGGGCTGGCGAACCATTTGGCTTAAAAATAAACCTGAAAAAGGGCCAGGTTACGTTCAATAAATTTGCTAAAGACAAAATAAGTTCAGTTTTAGGAAGAATTTAGAGATTGTGGAACACTTTATATATCTTGGGCAGAGGATTTTAATGGAGGGGATACCTTCCGGCAGGTGGAACGTCGTGTTAAATGTAGCTGGCAGGTATTTGGCGGGCTCAACATAGTGTTTAATAACAAACTTCCACTGCCTGAAAGGAAAAGTCTTTGTTCAGTGAGTCCTGCTCGTTATGGACTGGACACACTGGACACTCACATCGCAATCAATTCAAAAACTTGAATTGAAACTTGGGGAATGGAAAGATGTATGCTTGATATTACAAGACGAGACAGAAAGCCCTGTACATAGATCAGGGAACAAACGAAAGTGTATAACATTATTGGAAGAGTAAAACAATTGAAATGGGAATGGGCAGGCCATATAGCATGGCGATGGAATGACAGATGGACGACTGATTGCAAACGTCAACGAAGAAGACCTAAAGCACGATGGACTGATGACATCATTAAGTATATTGGACCCGGTTTCTAAAATCTGTCCGTTTTCACAAATTTTATTTCTGAATAGTTATCATTTTCAATTAATTTTAAAATTACGTTGACATTAACAAGTACGTCTGTTGTTTTTTTTTTTTTATTTTAGAACCAGTAATATTTACAAATAAAAATGTGAATTGGATACTTTAAATACTGTTTAATCATTGCAATATTTTTTTGCATTTTCATTGTTATGAAAAAGGGTAATCATAATTGTCACTCTGATAGTGCTTCATTGTCAAAAAATAACGACCACTACTGGTAGTAGTGGCTCGCTTGTGTCTTAGTGCATAGGGCCAGTTGGGCCAGTCAAAAACATCGACTGGTGTGGATCTGTTGTGCTGGACAAAAAGACGGACAGCGGCCTAGCTGAGTTAAGTAACATTCTCCATTCGAGGTAAATCGATAAGTTAGCCAAGCCCTGTACAGGTTTATTTTTTTAGAGGGTTACTAAACATATTTTGGCACCGATGACTTTTATTTAGTATTATTCCTTTTCTTTCACTGTTATATTGAAAACAGTGTTGATAGAAGATTCCTCTAGCGTAACCAGTTTCTAACTTGCGATTTTTGATTTATTAAATTAACTATTTTATATTTTTGTTAGTGTTTTAGGCAGCATCTGATTTATTTTACAATGTATGGCTTTAAAATTAATTTATTGTATTTGACTATATATCTCACATTCCTAACACCTCGTTAGCACTGGTTTCAAAAGGTACAGTTAATTTTTTTTAAGTAGAGCTGCTGGGAATCAATTATTTTCTCTGCTCCTCTTTCTAGAATTATATTTATTAGTGATTTAATAAAAGAATTTCTTATTATACATCAATAAGTGCTATCTATGTCTCTATAATAGCTGCATTCTGAAACACTGTTGATTTTGAGTAGCTCTTTCTCTAGACTACGAGCATCTTTTCTGTTGTCCATATGTCCTATATCAGCTTCCCTATTTCAACTCTTCTTGTAAGGGATTACCTACTTACTTATATTATTTTCTTATCGATTTTCATATTTTTGATCATCTTGTCTTGAATAGTGGATCGATTTTATTAGATAGTTTTCAGGATCTGGATTCAGTAGTTCGCCAAAGTAATGTCTCCACGTTTGAAGTTTCATACAACCAACACAGATAATATTACACATATAACATTAGATTAGTATTATTTAGAAAATTAGATAATATTACAGTTCTGAATTGAGTCCGTTCATTTCAAATCAGCTGTACTAATTTTGACACAGTTGAATCTCACAAATTAAAAATATGAATTAAGAAAGCAGAATTAAACAATTTTCATAATTGCTTGAATTAATTAATAAATCAATATGTCTTGTCAATATGATACACTTCATGTATAACCTCATGATCCACAATCAATATTTAACGAAGTTTATCTTTTTAAATAAAACGTTTGGGTGTAATAATTAAAACGGAAGAATAAAGTTGGAAAAGCAGAAAATAAAGTGATTGAAATTAATTGACTAGAAAATTGTTTCCGGTACAATGGGTATAATTAGTATTACACACTGGGGCAAATTTCGAAAACAAATAGGACAAAATATATTTTGAACATAAAGACAAATTTAATTAAAGGTATTAAAATTTTTGGAACATAATTTCCTATTTTGTTTTAAAAGAGATGAGAATTTTATAAGGATTATCAAATATAGGATTTTTATGTATTATAATATTTTTTACTAGTATATAATTATCCGAACAGATGAAAGCAGTAGAAGTGGAAAAGAGACTTAAAAAGGAAAAAAAGGGAGAAACGTACCTTAATAATCAGCCACTTTTACCTAATCTATAGGGTGATTTTTTAGTGCCTCTGAACTTTAAATTCATATAAATCGACAACCAAATTAAATATCTTAAAACTATTTATTTTTTGTGAAATAACATTCAATAGCATTAATGTGTGGAAACAATCTCGGATAAATGTCCGCCGCGGCCATTTCTGATAAAGCGTATTCTCTCAAATCTAATTTTCGAACACTTTTTCAAGCAATTGGGGTTTTATGTCCACAATTGTCCGAGTTATGTTGGCTTTCAAGGTGTCAATAGTTATGGTTTATCGGCATACACCATTTAATATCGAGCAGCGTGAAATACACTCGGAATTTGTCGATAATTCGGCGAAGAAATCGCTCAGTTGGCCACACATGAAGTACTCCTTAAGTTTGGCGTACAAGACATTGATTTTGGTAATAAATTTCCACAATTTGCAAAGGTTGCTCTGATGTTAAACGTTCCATGATAATTTACCAGACTATACTACAAAATTTTGACACTAGAGGCGCGCAAGCTTGCAGTTTGTTTGACAGCGACCCATATCGGCTAGGAGACATTAAAAAAATCAAGCGTTACTTAGATAGATTCTGAAGCCAATTTATCAGTGATAATATCCAACTATCGGTAGCAAATTATCTGTTAAATTACAATACCAATTTTTGCCGATATAACATATAACACATCATTCTATAAAAGCTGTAACAATAGTTAAAGGAATAATTCCAAAACGGTATTAAAAGAATCGGTAACAAAATATAGAAGATTAAAAGAAACCGCTATAATTAATTTAAATAAAAATAACTGTATTGCTATGCCTTCGGTAGATTTAAATTCAATATGGTTCCCGATTCTAAAGAATACAATTAAAAACATTTAAATATTTGAATACACAATCAGTACAATAAACAATCACACAGTAAACATTACCTATATATATTTTTTGGTAGTATGTCACTGTCATGAAAATCTATTGTTGTCAATGTAAGTATCGTTGACATATACAAAAAAATATATTTACTTTCACTCGTTACTTTATATATTACAAATTAATATAATTTATTTTTTAGTTTAGTTTTGAAAACGGGGGTAGAGTACCCTCCGAAACGTTAACGTTAAAAGTGTGTAAATTTTTTTATAACATTTTTATATCTTGAAAATTTTGTTCGTTACGCAAATTTATTACAAAAAAGAATCACTGAGAAATTTGTCTCCGTTTGAGTTGAGATTTGTCTCCAGTGATTCTTTCTTTAAATAAGAACAGGTATTTTTGATATTTTTTGAGTTTTAGATAGTGGCGAAAAACCCAAAGAAAGGAAAAAAATACATGTCTCATGATCACAAATTTCCTAATTTTTGTGTTTATTTTTTATAACGTGATCCTAAATAACTATGCTATTAATCGCAGTCACAAATCAAACAATGAACGAATGAATAATAGAACAATGAATCTCTGAAAACGGTAAAAATGTGTGGGAAACGGTGTCAAAAATGCTGTTTTTATCATATTCTGAGGTAATTTTTGGATGCTTCTAAACTAAGCAGTATTCGTCTGGATCTGCTAGAAGTACTAAAATGCCAAGAGTTTGTGCACCACGTTGTTAGAGGCAATTATCTGAATTTGAATAGGGAATAGCAGTTGGCATGAAAGAAATAGGGTTCAAGTTTTCTTTGGATATTGGTTCTTTTACAGTTTACATAAATTACATAAATAAGATGGTTTGAGAATCAGAGTTATACACGAGTACAAGAGACTAGTACTAGAAGTACCCAAGGATGTAGTGAATAAACTTTAACTGATGTGGTGAATAAACTTCCTGATTTACGAAATCGATATGAAAACAACTGGAAAATGTTGCTGGATCGTTTATGAGGACTCGAGGACTACCTGATCTATTTGTTTTCAACTGTTCCTGTCATTTTTTGTATATTATACCACATTGTAGAAAATAACAAAATAAGTTGTCTTTATAACTCTAACCAATTTCTCTATAACTCTTTCCGGCTCGGTACAATGCCACTATTTCCCTCTCACTCCTACTGCAATCTCTTTTCGCACACAAAATCTTTTTTCGCTTCGGAGCCATTTCCAACCCACTAATTAAAAATATATGCTAAACTGAAATCTGACTATAACTGAAAGGATTGACATGATTAGTACAATATGCTACACTAATCCTCGCAGTGCCTGTGTTTACATTGAAACATTCTCTATGACAAGCATGCAAATACTTTTTGTAATCAAAATAACATTGTTTCTCATTTTATGTTAATTTATGGGATTGATATTGATTAAAACAACTTTGTTTCCCTGTTATGTGCCGTCCTGTTATATTTTAAAAAAATGGATAATTTGTCATGATTTGTGATAAATCTCTAAAATTCAGGATATGCAAATTATTTTTTTGCCTACTGTATGGCATAATGTTTCTCTTGTCAAAGGAAATATACTTGCAACAGTTATAAATGAAGTTATAAACAGTTCAAATGAATTCTTCAAAAGCCATAAACTCGTACATTGCACAGATAAATTGAATTACTTGATTAACTTAAAACAATAGTCCGAAAATTTCATACAAAAACTCATGGACCAGCCTAATGTTAATTTAAATTATTTATTTTAAGCTCCTTTTTGTTTATCTTAATGGTGTTAAATAAGAAAATTTACTTACAAGACGAGTGTCTCATTCCAGGTCGGATTTAAGCAGGATCTGATGGTTTTCGTTTTCTTTTTGACGTTATCTGAATCTCCTGGAATTAATTTCAATTTGACGTAGGGATCGCTGAGACCATTCGGATCCATCGGAATTAAATTTCTTGCTTGGCACACTGAAAATGACGTTAATTGGTTAAAGTTGTTATGTAGTCTTGAAATTATTAGATTTACCAATTGAAACTAAATTCGATTATTTGATGCTTATCAAGACACTGTGACCAATTATTCAGTTATTAAAATTCGGGTTTGGACGGGGGTTGATTGACAATTTTTCGACATTGCTACTAAGGTAGTTGTTTTATTCTTAATAATAATAATAATACTTAACACTATATGCCACAATAGTTAAAAGCTAAGGTTGTTTTTTAAATTTGTATGATTTTTGGAGGATTGTTGCGCTGAAGAGATATTACTATGTCAAAAAATATAGTGGTACAAGGGCTTTAGTGATGGTAGTTGAAGATGAGTGTCGTTAAAAAGACCTTCCACGCTAACCAATGAAGAAAACGTAAGCTAAATCAAGGATCTTATACTGAGTAATCGCTGATTAAATACTAGAGCCATTGTTGGTGTTTGTCCAGATTTGTTTCAAACCAATGCATGGCTTTTGCATCACTACCATAAAACTCACAATCTCACATCGAAATAACTATTTGTCAATTTTTCGCAAAAAATCAAACTAAGAACGTTTCACAATCACTATATTTTTCAAATACAGCACCATGCCATTTTTTCTGTTTCCTCGATTGAAGAAACAACTTCCTGGATGCTGTTTTCAGTCTATAGGGGCCCTTCAAAGGAGTTCACTGACCACTTTGTTAAACTACCTGAAAACGAGTATAAAACTGTTTCGGAGAGTGGAAAAACGTTGAAATAAGTGTATTCCAGTGAGAGGGTATTAGTTTGAAGGAGACAAAATAAATTTGGATGGGCCAAACTTATTGTTGGGTAATTTGTTTCCGGCCTTTTCAGCCCTGTGTTTTTTTCCCAGCATTTTCTAAAGCACTTTTTCTTTTTAATTCATAGTAGTATGTTTTTGTGGAAGTTTTTTAAGAGCTCATGCAAACAAATCACACCAATTAATGAGCTAAATGACAATATTCAAATTGTAATTGGTTCTCGAAAACATCTCGAAAAGTTTTTGAATAGAATTGCTGCCTGCTGACGTAGCCGTGATGAACATAAGAATGATAGTCTGCTCCTCGTATAAGTGTTCCTAAATTATCTGTATAAATTTGAAATCACATTCGAATATTAACAAGCAGATTAAAATCTAAACTGGAGTATTATCAGCCACGTGAACAACAATTATAGCCAACAACGAGAAACTTATAATACTTGTGTCATGTCGATCATAGTTATGGCAGAAGACTTTAACCCTCACAGGAACAACAAAGAAAAAAACTATGCATCACACAACGTAACATTGAAAGGTTAATGCTAGGGATCACATTGATAGAAAAAGCCAAAAATAAAGAGATCCCCCAAAAATGAACGTAAACGATATAACAGAAACATAGAATAGAGTATAGTGACCATGGGCCAAATCAAAAGTAGCTAAATCAAAGTGGTCATGGGCTAGTCACGTGGTGAGATAGAGTGATGACAGATGAACGAAAAGGGTAACCAAATGGAGACCGAAATCAGACCAGAGAAGTCAAAGAAGAATACCTATCCGATGGGCAGATGATCTAAAACGTATAAAACGTAAGTAAAGGATTGCAGCTGCACAAAATGGAAAAACGTGGAGACATCTGGAGGAGGCCTAAGTTCGATATCAAACAATTTGTGGCAGATGGACGATGCAGACTAGTCAATATTCTATCAACTCTTCTATTGGAACCATCGGTGCGAAACGCTAAACCCGAAGAGATTTACCGCTAAACCCCAGCTCACTTTTTAAAGTTCTCAATGGGCGTTTCACTAACCATGTTAACAACATCAGAAGATGATTCAATTTGCTATGTTACGTTAATAACATAGCAGACTAATTAATTAATGAATTATCAATTATTTTAAATTAATTATCATCAATTAATCAATTAATGTTAACATAATCAGGAGAATAAGTAGGAGGAATACTTGCATCAGTATTTCAAATTTCTTCTCTACAAAATCCAAGTAGTAAGGGCATTAATACATGCAAGTGCATTACGATCACGTTAACGGCATATATATTTGTCCCCAATTATCAGTTATTTTAGACGAATATGAAAAACTTATTCACAAATTGTTTATGTCTGATCGAACACGTTTTCGCTTTTCGGTGATTTCTGATGTTTGTCGAAGACCATCGCCAAGTGCACGACAAAGTCTTGTAAAGTATATTGGTACTCACTTTTTTGAGAATGTCAATGAAAATATAACTACTGTTACGTCAATCCGATATGGTCACATTATTTGATTTTTTTGACCCAACAATTAACCAGATTTCCTCATGTTAATATCAAACCCACGTAACTGGGAAAATCTATGGAGTTCAACAAACCTGCTTACTTCTGCTTGGTCGATATGACGATACGCGTTCGACCGTGTGACCCAAGGCATTCGACCTTAACAGACGTTATCAAAATTATGACAGAAAACTGAGTCAATCAACCATTAGTGAAACTTATCAGTCAGAATCAAATAAAGAAGTTCTCAATGGGGTGAACTGTTTGTCGATGGAGGTTTTCGTGAGGAGAAGACGCCTACATAACAAGGAACATAAGCAAGGAAGTCGGACATTTGGTTACATGGATGCTTTCCATGAAACATTAAAGGTTGTTAAGACTAGTCATCAATGAGAGGTGACTGCTTCCAACAGAATCGAATGGAGATAACTAGTTCATTGGTATCAAGGACGGAGACCTAGAAACAGATACATCTCGCTTCTTGCCCAGTTCAAATGTCAGGAATGTGGTAGCGTCATCTTATTTAGAATATGTCTCTCCAGCCACAAAAGAGCACACGTTGGCTAACCTTGGATTTTAAAAGAATAAACTCCAATTCGAGTACTCGGCTATGTGTATATACATATGAATACTGTAGAACTTAGCTCTGATATCAACCGACATTACAAAACTAACAGTAAAGTATGATATCTGGTAACTGAAACAATAAGTTGAGGAATAAGGCAAGGGAATTTCCTTAATCCCTTGTTTTTCAACATGATATGGATAGATTCATTGAGAAACTACCCAGAACAGCTGCATATAAAATGGGAAATGTCATATCCCATGTATATGCTATGTGGACGATGCTTATTGCTCGGACTCTTTTTCACACCTTTAGTGAAGAACCGAAATAATTAAACAATGCCGACAAAACCAAGTACATGGTAACTTTTGGAGACCTAATAAAATACATATTGGAAACTGATGGGAAGGTAATCAAAGAAGTCAATCAACTCATATACCTCGGAACTAAAATAACAAGGAATGGACACCTATAATGTGAAGTAAGAATGCAATGAAAGCAGCACGTATCGCAGGATGTTTATGTGATATTGTATGGAGAAGCAAGTAGCTTAAGACCGAAAGGAAAGTAAGAATATACAAAGCCACAGTAAAACCTGTTTTAATTTATGAAGCGAAAATAAGATCAGGAACTACTAAAGAAATGTAAGCCACAGTGGAAATAAGGAAATAAGGAAATAAGGAAATAAGCGAACAATAAGGAAGATCCATGGAAAGATACTTCATGAGGAAGAACTGAGAGATCAAAGTGATTTACTAGATGTGACCAAATGGATAAGGCAAAAGAAAAAATGTTGAAAGGAATATGTAGATATAATGGAAAATGACAGACGGAAGTTGGACCCCAACTTCGGAATAGATATGGTTTTGAGAAGCAGGCGTATATATGGCGTAACACATTACAGACGTAAGCTAAGTGGATTATTCTATATTAGAAATGTTGCTATGTATAACTAGATAGATTTTGTGCTGTTGAGACTAGAAAAGAGTTTACGAAAAGGCGAAGAGCACCTTCTAGACGTTATGTTTAAATTTATTTGTTTTTGTCTCTTCTGTAACGTGGTGTGTTTTAAATAAAAAAAAAGATTAATAACTGCATTTTTTATAATCGCTCGTTCTCATGCCGTACTTTGTATAATCTAATTTATTTTGTTTTCATTTATCAACAGAAACTATTTACTCAATTATCCCAAAAATAATTATAATGTCCTATATCTAAATATAGTATTCGATATTAGTTATACATATACATTTAAATGCAGTTTTCATGTAACACATAATTAATATTTATGATAAAAATTAAGAAAACATTGATTCGGAACATTTTCCATTTTATAGCAACTGTGGCGAAATTCTAAAAATGGATTATAAATTTAAATTCTCTGAAAATTACACTTGAGAAATCAATATCTTTATTTGAATCTCCGATGGTACTGTACAAAATGAATTTATTCCATCACAGCGAAGATAAATTAAACGATTTGTATGTTGGTGTAATTTGTAATTGGATATCCTGAAATGTGTGGATATTGCTGTACTAAAATATAGCAAGATACAAGAATTCAATTGAAATTGCATTTTAGAATTTTACGTAAAAATGCAAAAAATATTTATTCGAGTGGAAAATTATGATATTTATATTTTTAAGATGCAAAGGGTCTCAGTGTTTATTAATAAATGACAACAGAAGACAGTGTTAACTGGCAATATTGCCTCTTTTTGGAGAGGTAATATTGACAATGGATAATGCTTTGCAACAGGTAAGGAAAAAGTGTTATATATATTCTATGTTCACTATATTCTCCTGATTTAGTTTACTCGTACAATTCCTTGTTTCCAAAGTTGAAAACATTCCTAAATGATGAAAAATATTCCTTATATGAGGAATATGTTATGAGGCTTATATGAGTCCGCATATGAATATGAGAATTTGAATGCTTTTACGACTCCTCAAAAAATTCACTCTCGGAAAAAAATTGAAAAGAGAGAAATATGTTAGGTTATATATCATGAACTCCGAATTATTCAACTTACTTAATTAATCCTAAATCTATTTACGGCTATATGCTGTAAGAACATTGAGCTGAGTTTATCTTCTTCCCCACCATTTCCTGCTCTCAGCTTTACATCTCAATAACGCGAATATTTCACTCCTTTTCCACATTTTCACTTCTTCTTACCAGGTTTCTCTTGATGATAATATACTCATTAACTAAATATCTCGCCATTCGATTTATGTAATCTGACAAACCTAATTGTTTATCTTATATTTTTATTAAGACTGGTTTTATGTATAACTATTCTCTGAAAACTTTATTCCTGGTTCTATACTATTTTGTTTTTCGCTGTTTTCTGACCTTTTTTCTGACCTTATTTCTGAATCGGTTTCTATTGCTATTTGTGAGTGCACATGATTAGTTCCCATGTTTAACTTCTAACTTTTTGAGCCACTTATGTTTCATCTTCTCTAAACTCTCGTCTTTTTCCAAAAAATGTTTATCTGAGTGAGTTGCGCATTGTTTTAACTTTACTAATTTTTCTTGTTAACTTCACTCTCTTGCTTATTATTTCCCTAAATTATAACTCCCCAAATACTTCAAATTTCTCATTTTTTCGATTTTGAATCATAGATTTTGCCATATGTATGTTTATATTCATGTAGATTTTTTCATTTCAGAATTTTGGATATATAAATAGAGAGTTTGCCATGGTGTCATATCATCAACTTCTTCTCTGAGATTTATTCGATCTAGATTTTCAAATATCCAGTTCTAGTATCATTTCTAGTTTTATGTTCTATATCGTCTCGTCCACTACATATGAAAACAATAATAGGTTTAGCGCACAACCTTCTATACACATATGTTTTCTGTAACCTCGAACTCTTAAGATTACTCAGTTTGTATAATGCCACGTGCTACCAGTACACCTAGTACCATATTAACAAACTTATTTTTGTTTCTAAACTTATCGAGACCTCTTTGCTTATATTATGTCGAATGCTTTTTCAAACTATACGGAAATGTCGATTTCGTGGCTTTGATTTATGAATTTCTCTATACTGAGATTGGATATCTGAAGATTGGATGTGGTACGCTCATGCTTTTTTCTAAATCCGAATTGTGTTCAAAGTGTGTTGTATATTCTATTTTACTCTTCCTTCTCTTATTCACACTAATGTTTTAGCAAGTACGCTAATCAGCGTTTTGCCTCTACAGTTCGTACATTCTCTTTTTTCTCCCTTTTTGTACAATGGCACCATGATTTCGATATTATATGCTGTTGTTATTTCAAATATATTTAATTGAACCAAAGGTCAGCAAAAAACATTCCTTGTTTTGAATATTTTTTATATTCTCCACAAGCCTACTCACAACTTTTCATGCATACCCGAGTGCCTGGGCGGATAACGGACGGTTTCGCGCAGTCTGACTGTTGCGGATATTCAGGAAAGTGTGATCGGCAGTGCATTGTAGAGTTCATCCGAAAAAGACGATATATACTGTCGTACTTCTGATCCTTTCTTAAGCTGCTTTCAAACATTCAGCTCGAGCCGAACTGATAATCACTTAAGGCGACAAAATCGATATGGGTAGATGCTAACGTTTAGGATAGCTGAAGAAATGAGCAATTATTACGTGAAGAACAGAAAAAAAATCAAAAATTTCCTTGTTTACCAATACCTTTCCTATCGGCGATGAATCTAAAAATCTCGCTGCATAGTTGAGTATCACTATTGCAGATTATTCTAAAAACCGTACCAAATGAGGTGTGCTCATGAACTGCTTAATGACGAGATATAATATTTCGGTTACAAAACTGTCTGGATTTATACTTGTTCTCATGATTACTAATGGTACTACCTGCAGTTGGAGTATATGACTCCCCCGAACAACAATTCTTGGGGTGAAGGTACTATCACGATCACCGAAACAAAATCTAGAGTCATCACTAAGACAAATAGAGTTTAATTATATGTCCGTTCAATTCTGTCTCAGCACCATCTAAGAAGCAATCAATAAAGACGACAGACAAGCATCTTCGACAGTCGATCGACATCAATCAGTTAATTACACATATCCTTAAAACACCTTACTTGTTGCTGCAATGAAAACATCATCCACTTGCCCAAATATTTATATCATATTCGTACAGAAATAAATCCAGGATGCCGTTGGTCAAGTCTCTAGATAATTCTAGGACGACCCAAAATTTTTTACCCATGCATACATCTGACCATCAAATCATCTTATCCATGATAATGGTAAAAGTAGCAAAACAGCACAGGATGCGAAAAGGAATGCAACGCAAAACTTAGACGAAACTTTGCGAAATATTCTTGGATGAGCTAAGAAATCGAGGAGCCCGCTTTCTTGTAAGAAATATTTCATATAAAATATCTAAGGTTTTTGATTGAAAGAGAAGTTGGTAAGGAATCTTAGCCAAGCCTGAGATCCGTATATTAAAGAGTTTTCCGATAAGAGTGTCAGAACATAAGTACGGCATTCTTCTTCTTATTCCTGTGATTATGCGGTCACATGGACCATCACCTCCCTCAATTTGCATCCCCACCTAGAAGGGTTTCTTGATTCTATTTGCCTGCATCTGATCTTAAATCTTTAAATAGATCTATATTTAGCTATTTAACGGAATGTTTGAACGTCCTTTTCACCCACTTCAAATTATCAGATTAAATTAAAACTTTGCACACTTATCAAGGACAAATGATAATATAATAATATAAAAAGTTCGTCTCATTATCCTGAACAGGATCGTCAAGATCAAGGATTTGCTTTCGGAGAGGGAGCCTGAGACATGTTTACAACGCCCAAGGGAGGCAGTAGGCGCTCAAATTACAAAACTCCCGCCACGGATAGGTAGTGACGAAAAATATATAATAGTTTAAAAAAACTAAAAAGCATGCTTTTAGAGCAGATCGAACTAAAAAATAAAAAAAATTATAGTTTAAAAAAACTAAAAAAAATTGGTATAAGAATAAAGTGGAAAACGAGAAAATTAATGTGTCATTGTAAAAAAGCGTAGGACGCTTTGTACCATATTCTCATACTAATTCTACTTATAAAAACTGTACTGATGGAATTATTTATAACAAGTGACATCGAGCACCCTACGCTTTTTTCACAATGACACATTAATTTTCTCGTTCATCACTTTATTCTTATACTAAAAATAATTTTTTACTTTTTAGTTTGGTTTACCATTAAAGCGTTTTTTTTTTTAGTTTTTTAAAACTATAATTTATTTAAATAGTCCACGTTTCGCTTTCGTATGTGAGTATTGGTCTGATCAATGTCTTATAGATTATCTTTGTCTGTTTTTTGACAAGTTTAGACTTGAGTATTTCATGTAGGGCATATATGGCTTTATTCCCTATAGTTATTCTGTGCCTAATTTCCTCTTCGATGTCATCTGAATTATTTATTGTGACACCTAAATAGGTTAATTCGTTTGTGATTTCGATGTAGTCTTCTCCCACCATCCAGTTTTGTGCTAACACTCTCCTTCCTAAAATCATTCCCTTCGTTTTTTAGTGTTAAATTCCAAACCAATTTCAAGTGCTTTACTTTTCATTGTTTCACAGATGCCCTTACTGCTCTCACATATGTTCCTACTATATTAACGTCATCTGTGTACGCGTAGGGACCAGTCCATCTCCTTGCCAAAGCCCCTATGTCATATTAAAATTATCAATTAATATTTGTTGTATATTGACTCTTCTCATAAAGTTGTTCATTGTCATTAACTGATTAGTTCCATAGGGATTCCCATTTCCATCACGATTTAAACAGGACGTCTTTATTGACGCTGTCGTAGGCCAGTTTAAAGTTTACAAACAACGTCATGACTGACGATAAATTCCCGGGACTTGTCTAGTATTTGTCGAATCACAAACAGTTAGTCAATGGCAGATTTCTCCGGTTCTAAATCCTCCTTGATAGTCCCCTATGTTTTCTTCTACATAAAGAGTTATCCCTTGTCTTAATATGTCTGTGAGAATGTAATGTGTGCATAGGAGCGATATTAGAGGGATACCGTCCTATGCACTTTTAATCCTATGAAAATTTTCGCATTTCATTTTTCTCCTTGTTCCATTTTCCCGTTCACTTGGCATTTACCCATATCTGTGTTGTGCAGGTGTTTTATTAATTTTCCCTTCAGTTCTTAATTATTTCTGATGGTATGCACTTCTCCTGATCTCTTCTAATATGAGTTTTCCAATAACTTATCGTACTGCATTTTTGTAGATTTCCTGATCACTTTCTGGTATATTTTGTCACTTCTTCAGATGTTGTTCGAAATATGTTTTCCACCTCTGTCTCACCTCCCCTGGGTTTGCCAGGATTTTACCATTTTGGCTTGGCACAGTCCTTCCCTAGATTAATTCTCTATTCTTTTTAGTTCCTTATATAAGTTCCTTGCTTCCCTTTTATAGCACATTTCTTGGGAAGTCCTTACTTGTTTATCTATATGTTCTCGTTTCTTTCTTCTACACGTTTGTTTGGCTTCTCTTAGCCTACTGTACTCTTCTCTTTTTTGTCTCATTATTATTTGAAGAATTTTTCTTTGTGCATTATTTCTTTTGATAATCGCTTTCTGGCGCTTCTCATCATACAATCCGTTCCTAGATGTATTTGTATATAATAGTAGCAATACTGATCAGTTAAAAAGCGACCCTCACGAAACGCACTTCTGGCTTAATGGGTTTGCGAATAAACGTAATTGCAGGCTTTGGCCCGATAAGAATCCTCAAATGGTTCAGAAATTACCTTAATCCTCAGGTTCAAATTATTCAGCCTCAGAAGGCCATTGGTTGGTGTGGTGTTTGAGCTGAAGGAGTCATAGGACCTCCTTTTTTGAAGAGAATGTTACTGTTACTGCTGATGGTATATAGGAATATGGAATATGCCAACAAAATGTTATAGTATATTGGAAAATGGAATATGCTAACAAAATATCTTTGGATTGAAAAGATAA
The DNA here is from genome assembly GCA_031761425.1 of Cosmopolites sordidus. Taxonomy (NCBI): domain Eukaryota; kingdom Metazoa; phylum Arthropoda; class Insecta; order Coleoptera; family Curculionidae; genus Cosmopolites; species Cosmopolites sordidus. Next base: position 18,410 of record JARFXV010001093.1, on the reverse strand, counting down.
ATGTGGATATTAACAATGTTACTTTCAACAAAACGGTACAGGGCGACTTGTCACACCTCATGCCAGACAACCGATTTAGTGCAACACAAGTTTCCTGCACGCGCTATTTCGCACAGTGGAAATATCAACTGACCACAAGGATTATGCTATCTCCCCTCCTTGGATTATTTTTGTGGGGTTTTGTTAAATCTCTGGTTTACATATATAAACCCCGAATAATAATGACCTTAAATGAATCATTCAAGCTATCATTGAAAATATTTCACGCTATATGTGTGAAAAAGTAATTGAAAATTCGGTTTCGATAATGTATTCCACCAGATGAAAGCCATGATTAGTTCTTCAAAGGTAAAATAAAAATTACCGGATTATTACTTGTAGTTTCATTGTCCAATATTTTAAAGTTCTGGCACTCTTTTGACAAGCCTTTATAATGGTGCTCTCTAGAGCTTAATAGACCAGAAGGGTTATTTTCGGAGACAGTTTATTGGGTCGGCATACGAAAGAAAAGAGTAATTTGGGAATATCGTATCACTTGCATATCAATTGTTGGATTTGATGAGGTTATTTAAAGAAATATCGAATAGTAGACCTAGATAAGTTACTTCTTACAACCAAGATATGAAGATATTAACTACCAACAGTCTGATGTCGCTTACATCTCATTATTTGGGAAGTATATCATCAGGGTTTTCCTAGGTAGATCTGCAGGTGCCAGAATTTTAACCATTTAATTGCGGTATTAAGCTGCTTCTAAAATTTGTTCTGGGTCATTGAATTATAATACCACGTGGTATAAACGGATATTTGTATCTGCAAAAAAGGGGATATGGCTCACAGAACCTCAGAATATCGGCGATGTAGAGATTGAAGAGGTGTAATTGAAGGCCAGTGCAATGACGACCTAAGAATGCATGTATTTATCACATATAACTTTTAAAAGGCAAAAATAAAATAGCATTCGGTTTGTTTCAGATCCGAAATTCAAACTATGCTTATAATTACAAATAAAATTAAGATATCTAGCGTTTGTCTAAGAAAACATTAACGATAGAACATTGAACATTTTCCAAAATGGTATTTTCAATGGAATTTTTCTCTAAACTTGAAGAGATTTACCACTGAACACCAAAACACTTTTTTGAACTGCTCGACGCACGTTTCGCTAACCATGTTAGCATCATCAGGAGATGATTTAATCTACGTCGTCGTGCGTCGAGCAGTTCAAAAAAGTGTTTTGGTGTTTAGTGGTAAATCTCTTCAAGTTTAGTGTTTCACACCAAAGGTTTCAATAGAAGAGTTGGACTTTTTCTCGTTGAAAGAACTGAGTTGGCTTTTACTTGGAATATTTTACCTTCCAGAATGGAATTAATGAGTACGGTTAAGTCCAAATGCTACATTATTAAACAATCCTAACTTATAAATAAGTCCCTTATTCTACATTTTGTTAAAGACCTAGGTGAAATTGAGGATTATAGAAAACAGGAGATGAAATCAAAGTTATATATCGTTATGGATAAGAAGTTGGATTAAATGACTTGAATTACTAGTACATTCGTGGGATTATTAGTTAACTCTGTTAATTTTATATTAAAATATTATAATTCGAATGCCTTTCAAAATGAAAGTTTTTGTGACAGTTAATTTAAAAAAAATTAAAAAATTATAATATTTAAAACGGAACGTGTACTATTTATATCTTTTTGTGAAAAATGTTTTTCTCTTTATCAAGGGGGGACATTTTTATTTAAACGAATACGTAAACAAACCAAATTGCCGTAACCTGCGGGGAAAAAAAATCCAATAGAGATTATCGACCTACCAGTACATCCTCAAACAATCACAGTTTGATCTGATTTATGGCTCGGAGGAGTCATTGATCTGCACTTTTTCAAACACGATGCTGACAATGTGGCTACCAGCAAAGCATTTTAATAAAAGGATGACCATTTGTAAAGCCGCAAACGGAGGACATTTGACAGATATTATTTTCAAAAAATAAGTTAAAAGTGTTGGTATTAACGAAAAAAATATTGTACAAACAGGAAACATAATGTGTACGTCCCTAAATGTATTGATAATAACGTTAATACCTATTTCCATGTAAATTTAACTGATCATTTAAGAGATATTAGATACCGTCTAGTATCTCGTAATGTAACATTTATATAACAAAACATATATCGATGATAAATAAATAAGTTTACAAAATTATTTAATACAAGTTAGCTTTTGTTTTTCTTAGTATTAGTGAACAATCAATTGTGCATCTGAAAGACTTGATTTCAAATAAACTTCCTGTGTTTACGTTTCCATGTAAACGTTTAGTTAACATAAGCTTTTTGTGTTTCTGTAGCTGTGACATGGTAAATAAATAGTGTAGACTGGTTATATTAAAAAAAAATGGGATTATAAAAGTGCAAAGCAAGAAGATTTTGGACGCGGGCCTAGCGATCCCACCTTAGAAAACAATCTCTGATACGAAACCTGATAGAAGGTGTGTATAGTTTGTAGGTGTGTATAGACTAATGAGACTGATTTTTTGTAATTTCATTGTCTCTTTCAAAGTATTTGCCTTGTGAAGCCACATAACGCTGAATATGGTTTGATCAGTATTCATAGACTGGAATCTTTTTCTGTTGGTCTGTTTCGACCAGGGGAAGCCAATAGTGTTGCCAGATAGAACGCTACACCACCAGTTTCGTTGCTTTGTTAGCACGTCTCATACACATCCTCAGATTGGATTGATTCAGTATATATCGATTCGGTTGGAGGCGAAGTTTGAAGGAGGTTAAACACCACAGGAAGAAGAAGAAACAAGAAAATTGCCTCTATAATATACTGCAAATAGTTAAACTGATTCAAACAATGCGCATAAAATGCGTAGAATTGGCAATGCCGAATGAAGTAGTAATTTACCGTAACGCCAAAACCCGTAGATTATTAACCATTCAGAAAAAATTATGCTTTTGCTGATTTTTTTTTGGCGTTAAACACAAAAGTCGAAGAGATTTATCGCCAAACACCAAATCACTTTTTCTAAACTTCTCAATGCGTATTTCGGTAACCATGTTAGCATAATCAGAAGATGATGTTCTGGAGGAGATCTTAGTTTAACGGAACGTTAATCTATTTACTATAAAATGTAAACTACCCAGTTTTGTTAAGGAAGTTATGATTTAAATCGTTAGGAATGTATCTCAAAGTGATGATTTTATCCTAAAGTTAACAAAATAGAACCTACTTTTATTATTACTAGTTACTAAAACATGTAAAAATAGCAATCTATCATTATTTTTCAATTCATACGTAAATGTTATGGCTTTGAATTTATCATTTAAGTTCTTAAACTATTTTTCTAAATTTTCATTTTTCTATGCTCAAATTGCTGGCTCGTTCAAGTACCTCTACATTGGTCCGATAGTCTTGCCATTTTATTCTCAAAATGTTCCGGAAGCAGCCTTGATAAGATCTCTCGAGTTGTTTTATTTGCTTTTGATACAGGATCCATGATTCAGCTCCATACAGAAGGGTTGGAATTATTATGGCACAATAAATACTGATTTTAGTGTGTACCCTTAAGTCTCGGTTATTAGACGTCCAAAATTAGCACCAGCATACTTTATGCTATTTATATATAACCTCTTCCTGCAGATCGGCAGAGCAGAAAATTTTACTTCCCAAATACATGCTACTTGTTCCAGTGGTAGAAGGCTCTCTCTATCCCTATTTAGAGCCGTTTGTTGTAGTGTTTTCGTTTTTTGTTCATTAATTTTAAGCCCGAACGCACCACGGGCTTCACTAAATAAGTCCAGCAATTTCCAATGCCGACGCATTAAGTGCAGCATCACCTGTAAACCACAGCTCTAAGATGCTAATCAAAAACCACCTTTGTTTTAAATTTGTCTTTAAGACGTGCAAGGCTGAATAGATTTCCATGCATTATCTACGATATTTCAACTGAATGGGACAATCTCTCTCTGACATGATGCTGGATAGCGTCAACAAACACAGAAAAAAGCATCGAAGCAATTGCACAACCCTTCTTAACACCAGTATTGATCTCAAAATTCTCAGTTTCTCCCAAGGGTGTTAGAACTTGCATTCATGTCATTGTGCAGAAGTTTTTTCACCTGAATCAGCCCAGGCGGGCATCCTATGATGTCCAAGAGCATCCGCATTATGTTTCCATCAACGGAGTAAACACCTTTGACAGATTCACAAAGGCTACGAATGGGCTTTCATTTTGTTCTCTGTATTTATTTTTGTACCTGACGTAGCGAAAATATCATATCCGCTGTTCTACGAGCCGCTCTGAAACCACACTGACGTTCCGGCAGAATTGGCTCAACAATACCAGTTTATCCTGGAACAGGCATACCCCGATAATTGTTACAGTCATCTCCTTTCTTTTTTTAAATAGGTATAATGCAAGCATTTCTAAAGTCCGATTGCATTTTTTGCTGTCTCCAGCATAGACAGATTATTTCGTGGAGTTTGTTCACAACCACCAGCTCTGTATATATCCACCAGTATTCCATCCATGCCTCTAGCTTTATCATTTCTTAATTTCCGAATTACCATTTCTACCTCGTCCATGGCGGGCTCTTCGTCTATTCTCATAACTGTAGATCTTCAAGGGATGAGCTCCAAGTCTCTTTCATCGGCCGTTTAGTTAGCGCTCGTTTCGAAGTTTTCGAAATGTTCCTTCCACCTGTGTCTTATACCCTTTATGATAGTGATTGTATCCTTACCATCAACACTTTGTACCGGTGCAATGTTGTTTATTTGCGGCCAAAAAATACCTCTAATGTTTTGGAAGAAATTTATTGTATCTTGTTAATGTGCATATTGTTGTATTTCCATTGCCTTTGATTTTTGCCTTAGTTACCCCTTTAGCTAGCTGAATTTTGTATGATTTTCTTGTTTGTCTAAGAGTGTAGCATTTTTGTATTCAATCAGAGCATTTCTTTTTTCATTAAGTAGTTTTTGAATCTCTGTATTAATATCATCAAATCAATTCTGGTGTTTTTTTCATCACATAACCAATTGATTCCTCATTGGCTTTCGTCACATCGTCCTTAAAATTATCCCACGCTGTTTCTTTAATGGTAAGGCTGTTCAAAAATTTCGATGTGGATATCAGCTGAAAATATACGTATCTGAGTAAAAACAACTCAAAATACAACTTAAAAAGTGTTCATAATAAACCGATTATTTTGAATTATAATCCACATCGGAAAACAAAGGAACTATATTCAAATATAAATTATTAATTACAACAAATAATCAACCGCATTTCGAAGAAATTAATATTGTGCTGAGACAACATGCAGGCAAAAGCTTTTTAGAATGTTACTACACAACCCGTAGAAGCTGAAGTAGTTGTGATGCACTTAAATGACAACAATTTCCCGCAACGGTGCACTATCAAGTTTTGTTTCAACCTTGGGGACAACCTGATAGAAACTTTTACAAAACTTCAATAGGCCTACGGAAACAGTGATTTGTCAAGGGCCCGGATTTTCAAATGTTTTCAGGCATTCTCAGAAAGTTAAGTCTGAAAAAATTGATAAACGGGTGAAAAAGTTAAATTCAACTTTTATAACACCATTTACAATTATACAAATCAAATTGTTCGGATTCTATCTCAATTAACTAAACTATTTTATACTAAATTAAACTAAAACGAAACTATAATCTATTTATATCAGAACCACAATGAATGGGAATTATCTTTTAAATTTTTAACAAAATCTCAAATCATACCATTCACATTTGAACTCGAAAACAACGACAAACTGCCATTTTGGAAGTATTAAAAATTAGAAATAATAAAAATAGGTTAGAACTTGATATTTTTAGGAAAAAAAACTGTGTTTCGAGATACATTTCTAAATTATTGTTTGATTTGTCCGTTACTTTGTGATAGTTATTTTTTTTTCCTACATTCCTAATTTAAATTTCACAAAAAAACAGCTAGAGATTAAACTCTGTGGTAAAATGATTAATTAACTTTCTTCTAAATAAACATAGTTAGTATCCAAAAAACAAGAAAACTTTTTAAGTGCTTCACGTAATAACTTCTAATTTCTTCAGCCGCCCCTAAACGTCAGCAAGCGTCTTCCGGAATTAGTCTCTGGACTTAAGCCGCCATCAGTTGAGCCCGAGTTGAATTTTCGGACAGCAACTAAAGAAATGACCAAAGGTACGATCGTATATATCGGGTTATTCGGATAAAGTCTGTAATATTATACAGTTCAGGGCATCCTGTGGTGAATATCTGCGACAGCCAGACTGCGAAAAACCATTCAGGTATTCCAGGTACCAGGAATAGGAGGAGTGATTTTTTTTAGTGCTCCACGTAATTACTCATTTCAACTCGAGCCCGACTAATAACGGTTTAAGGTCAGAAAGTTAGGAGAAGTTGGGCACGGCTAAAGATTTTTTTTTACTTTAGATTCAAAATAATGTATGAGCGGTTGTTGCGGTGAGCACGGAAAAAAGTTTCCTTGCTTTTTAAATATTTGAAATATATTCTCCACGAGCCAACTTTTTAAAGAAAAGAAAAGAAAAGTTAGAATCAAAAGATAAAATTAATTAAGTAACCGAAGTAAATAGTTGTAGATGGATAACTGGAAAATATAAGTTTTAGACTCATCAAATAGAACAGAGTACAAACAAATTTAAGGTAGTCTACAAACCCTCTAATATATCAAGAGAATTCCTGAGACATCCAAAGGAGAGATTTTTCAAATTTACTGTAAAGACTGTGACCGAAAATATGTTGGGTAAACTAGAAGATCCATACTAACTGGACATACAGAACATATGTTAACATCAAATATGAAGGAAAAAAGAACTCTATATATTTCCCAACATGTACTTGAGCATGAACATTATACTTATTGAAACAAATTTTGACTTAAAATTTGCTTCAAGTGTGAACAATAATAGAGCTTTGGATTCATTTGAAAAAATTCAAATAGCAAAATTATTGAAAACTTTAAAACGGTATAAGAGATCTATTCCAGAGGGTTAACTGTTTGAATTAATAATGGATAACTTTTACATGGTTCATAGCTTTTACGCGTTTCGTTATGTTCTATTAAATAGACTAGAGATCCATATTCCAAGTCAGAGAACCATATGGAAAAATATACAGAGCCCTTATATAATTCTATAATTCATGTTACTAGTGATTTAATTAAACTTAGGAGCTTTCAGTTTTGTTATATTGAATTATTTAAAGGTGGTATTTTTTGTCACCAACAATATATTACTAAAAATCACACTCGCCGTGTGCTTTCATTTTATTGAGCAAAAAAAAATTTTAAAAGCACTTCTTAAATACATTTGATTATTTAAAAGAAATAATTTTCCTTGTTTGCATTTCATCAACAATATTTTCCATAAAAAATCTACGATATGCGCTTCACTTCTTTTTTCTTTCATGGCATTTGATCCGACGGAGTAACTTTAACATTTTTTTTTTACATTAGGTTCAAAATAATGTAGGACTGGTCAAATGTTATGTTTATTTTTGTTATTAATGCTAAATTGTAGATATAATTCAAAGAAAAAGATTATTTATAAAAACTGAAAAAAAAGAATAAACGTATGTCACGGGTGAGGGCTTCAAATACGAGTTCGAGAATGCACAGCATATACGAGAATACACAGCATTCATTGAAAACCAATTCTTGTAAACTGGGGTTTCATCATTGTGAAATAAAACATTTCGACTCAATTGTCACAGTTTTTTTGTATTTTTTTTATAATTAATTAATAATTAAGAAAATAAACCCAGTCTCATAAAAAGTCGCCATGATCACCTTGGGTAAAAAAGAGCCTCAAAGTGTTTGTGTAGGTAGTGAGCCTTAATGTAGCAATTTCATTCTTTAAAGTTTTACCTATCTATAAAAGCTGCAAAAACTTTTCCAGATCTGAATTAATTATCGTCAAATTTCTCTCAGCGGGGATTTGCCCAACAGATTTTTTATTAGCTCTTAACATTAAAAACATTCTACTAACAAGGTGTTTTAAGATACAACTCGTGGTGCAAAATTGTTTCAATTTTGCCTTTTGGAATAGTCACATATTTCTGCTGAGCATTTCACTGTAATTATTTGATCATAACTGTCTGCGAAAACTCCGACTTTAAAATCCCAAGACTATTTTTTAATTATGGCGTTGTCCGGAAAATTCGTAAAGATTTTGTAAAGAAACAAAGAAACGCAAATAGTTTATGTATACTACGTGAAATAGAAATCATAGAAATCCGAAGACACAGTGAACAAAACATGTTTAAATTCTCAACTTTAATCTGGAATTTCTTTTCTTTACAAGGATTTTGGTGATACACGCTGCAGTAGGTTAAATTTGTAGCAGCAGTAAATAATCTAATTTTTGCAGAGTGTGTTCCTCAACGTTGTTTTCTATTGTTTACCATGCCTCGTACGCGAAGAAATGGAAACTTAACGAGTTTGACAGGAGGTGGATAGTTGGACTACGAAAGACTGGTCTATCTTTTCTGGAACTTACTCACAGAGTGAACAGAAGTCTAAATACTGTGTAAAGATCTAGTCGGGTATGGCTTCAGAAAAGCCGTACATATCGAGGCAGGGGTACATGATCGTGCAGAAGACCAACCAAACCAAAACGTCAAGATCGCCGCTTGAGGCTGTTGGCTTTAAGAGACCGTTCCTCTACCACTAGGGCAATTGCAAATTAATGTTTTACAGAATATGGAAGACCCATAAGAATGAGGAGTGTTTATCGTCGAATAAGAAGCTTCGGATATTTTTCATATCCTTCGCATTGGGCGCTACCTCTAACTCCAGAACATCGACACAATCGGCTTGACTGGTCTAGGGAATGGCTATTGTGGGACCACGAATCGAATACAATAGTGTTTAGTGACGAGCTTCGATTTTGTTTAGGCACGCATAATGGCCAGGCACAAGTGAGAAGGCGACGTGGTGAACGACGAGATCCACAATTTTTTGTTGAACGGTATGTTCATCACACTGTTAGGATTCTGGTGTGGGGTGCCATGCTTATAACTCTAGGTTGCCATTAGTGTTCATCAGAGGAAACATGACCGTACTTCGTTATATCAAAGAAATTGTGGACCTTCATTTCATAGCATTTTTAAGGCCACTCCCACCCCAATTTTTCAACAATAAAATGCCCGGCCACATATAACAAGAGTCAAATTGGCCTACTTCGACGATGCTCAAATCAATGTACCGCCATGGCCTCCAACATATCCTGATTTAAGCCCAATAGAACATGTATGGGAAATCATTATTAGACATACTAAACTTGCAACAACCCCTCAAATATTGACGGCAGTTCGACATGAGGTAGAAGTCGCTTAGAAGGAGGTACCCCAGGAGGGTATTAATCACCTCATCAGAATAATTCCCGGACGCATTAATGAATGTGTAACAAGCCATGGCGCATCAACACATTATTAAAGGTAAGAGCGGTTAAAGTTTATCAGGTTGGACCGAAATTTTAATCAATAGCTTACGATGACTTATATAATTATTTTTATAAAATATTATTTGATATTAAATCATTTTTACTGGGTGTTCGGATTTCTATATCACGTAATATAAATATTTGTTTAGTCTAATATTTAATTACCAACTTTTTGTCAACATAGTAGTAGATTCGTAATGTCTTTGGTCGAAAATTCGTATCTTTATTGCTAAAAAATGCCAACAGGTTGTTTTTCACATCTTCTTCCGTTTTAAAAGATGTCTCATCTAAATAATTTTGAAGGGAGCAGAATGGATGGTAGTCCGAGGAAGCGATATCTTGTAAGTAAGGTGGATGGACAAAACATCTTATGATGCTCCACAAAGAATTGAAATTTATTGTACATAATACAATTTTGATCACCAGCTACCATTGACTTTAAAAATGGAGTCTTAGAATTTGTTTAAGCAAGAAATTGTACGAAAAGATTTGATGTAACAGATTTCGCTCACTACATTCATGAGAGCTCACACAACGTTTTGTCGAACTTTCCCGTTTTCTTCAGATGATCTTCAAAAATCGTTGATATGCTAAAATATAACTTACTTCCTATATGACGAACTGTGGATGTTTGGTTATTATGGACTTTATTTCCATGCCCGTTTTCCAGATCAAAATTTCCCCTCCTGAATCGACCAAACCAGTGTTGTACAGTGGCCTTCCCAATAAGACTCTCGTCGTAAATGGCACAAATCTTGTTTTTTTGTTTGGACAGCTCTCTTGCCTTTTTTTTTAATTAAAAACATAACATCGCATAAATGTAAGCTATCGATTGGTATTTTCAACTTGAATCAAATTGACTAATTGAAAACAAATCAAAGCAAATCTGAACATAAACATTGTATATTCCATTATTAATCCAACACGTAGGTCTGTTTAATAGCGTTTAAAAAGCAAGAAAAATCGCTACAAACTTTCCTGACAACCCAATACTTAATGCGACAGGCTAAATTCTTCTAAGGTTCGGTTGCTATTTATGTATCCGGAATAATAAATAAAAAATTAAAAATATTTATAATTGAAAATGGTTTTTTTGGACCAAACCACTTTTTTACATTCTGATTGAGGTATCTCCAAAGCATGCATTTTGAATATTTCAACCGCTTCTTCTGGAGTTGAAAATCGTTGACAGCGTAGTTTATTCTTCACTGACGACAACAAAAAGAAATGGTACACAAATGATTGTGTACCATTCAGAATTGACCGTTCTACGATTCTATAGTAGCACTGTAGCCACATGCCCATTTATCCAAAAAAAAAAACAGACAACCATTTGCTTTGAAGTGCTCCTTGTGCGAACAACTTTTGTTGGATTTGGCTCATTTTGAAAGACCCATACAGTCGACTGCTGTTTATTTTCGGGCTCATACGCATGGATCCAAGATTTATCACCTATGCAGATCTCGTACACGGCTTTTGACGCACCATCATTGTATTTTTTGAGCATTTCTTTGCATCAATTGACACGAGCCTTTTTTTGAGCAATTGCCAAATTATACGGAAACCAACGGGCACAAATCTTTTTCACGGCAAAATGTTCATGTAAAATCTTGTATATGCTTTCATACGAATGCTCACGGGTGCCTCAATCTCACGGGATGTTACATGACGATCTTACTTTATCAGTTCGCCCACAATATCGATGTTTTCTGGCACTTCAACTGATTTTGGGTCACCTTCTTTAAATTCGTCCGTGAGCGAACGAAGGGTACAATTGAATTGACTAAACCAGTTATATACAGTGGTTTTAGATGGTGTTTCATCGCTAAAAGTCGAAGTGAGATGATCGATACACTTTTGTTCAGATAATCCACGTCGAAAGTCGTAGTAAATTATCATATGGAAATTCTCACCGGTAAATTCCATTTTTTGACTCAGATGAAATTTTCAAGTCAACAAGATCCAATTTTCAGATGTCAGATGGAGCCTAGCAACACCATTATTGACAATTCCGGATGCATGAATAACAACCCTCGTATGTTATTATGAATTTCTTATAAAGACAAACTCTTTTAGCCGGGATTAATTGACAACTCGCTTTATAATTTTAGCAATTTTTGAATAAATGTAAAGTAAAGTAAAGTGTTTGGGTTAGAGGCGCATCAGCAACTAGGCTATTTAGCGACTGGACCTACAGCTTAACGTGGGTTCCGAACCACGGTCATCAGCTTCCGACAAACCCAGGCCAGCACCCCCCTCGGGCTATAAACCCCTTGTTATGTGCCTACCCATAAGTCTATTAGGAAACCTACCGACTGGTGAGTGACCAACGTAGAACACTTCTCAGAAGGCATCCGGCCTTACCCAGCCTTTAACTGGCGTGACTGAGGGGTAATTCGTAGTCGGATTTTACACTCTTGCCTAGAAACAATCACAAATATTTAGGAAAGATAAACGGACAGAAGAAAGAAAAATAACCATCCGAGCGCTGGAATCGAACCAGCTACCGATCCAGCGCGGATTCGGCAAAGCAGACGCTCTTACCGCCGCACCAAGGCGACCGGCATAATAAATGTAAATATCACTAAAGTAAAAATCTTTAACTAGACCGACAGTTAAAATTTTGTCTGATGTATATCGGTTAATTCTACTATAATACTTAAACCATCATGGTATTTCAGATAAATATATTTATAAATAGTTTTATTGGATCAACCTTAATACATTTTACGTTAATAGTATTATCACATTTATGATAAAAAGAAAGAAAGAAAAGAAGAGAAATCGAATAAAATATAAAAAAAAATTAGAAAAACGCTCAGTTGACATAGTCCAACATATATAAAAATAGCAAAAAGAAGTTTTAGATTCAATTCTCCTCTGCGATAATATTTTACGTCACTGCAGAATCTAAAATAAAACCAAGCGGATAACAAAAATGTCAACTCGCTCTGAACCCCAGTAAAAATATACAGATATTTCAAGGGAAACAGCTTGTCAAAAAATAGTATGTGGAATTGTGAAAATAAATTAATAATAAATAATTTTCCTTCGTATTTCAACATCCCTTTTAATAACGAGTAAAATATATAACAATTTTATGACAAAAGATAAACAGAGAATTATCATTTGCTATTCCGGTGTGTGTTAATTTGTATCATAACCAGTTTGAAACATTATTCTTGGGGGGACTGGATGAAATTACTATACTTGCATTAAAATGGCAATAGATTTGTTGCAGATCAATAATCTGAATACCGGACGTTATTAGGCGTACTGTTAGGTTCGAACGTTTAGGTTTAGGTATTGTTAGGTTTACTGTTCGTCGAGAAAGAACTTGAAGATTATCAGAAGTTCGGAGCGGGCTAATCCACCACTGACCAGATATTTGTCATCCGACTGATCCTGGAGAAAATTCTCGAATACGATGTTGACACCTAACATATGTTTAGTATTTCAAGGCAGCGTGTAACAGCATATTTTGATTGGAACTGTACCAGGCCATGAACAACATTCCTAATCCTAGGAAACGTATAAGTCTGACAGAAATGACCATGAAAAAAGTGCAAAAAGCTGCAAACGTCATTAGAGTACAAAACATTATGTAAAATGAATTTGAGGCATACAATTGATTTAAGGTAATGAACATCGCACTAGGTCAGTTTTAAGAAAATACCATATAAACACATCGGGCACCATATTTTATAAATAGATGCAATTGTTTGGGTATGCCGATGATAATTTTCAATTTAGCGGACATACGAGGGCAGTCCCAGAAGTACCCGACCTAATAAAGAAAACACAACAAATTTGGGAAAAAATATCATTTTTTCTTTACATAGTCTCCTTTTAGCTTGATGCACCTTTCTCCGCGATGTTCAATAGCTTCGATTCTCTGTTTATAGTGAGAATCGTCGAGCTCCTCAAAATAGCTATCAACCACTAACTCCACCTCTTCATTGTTGACAAATCTTTTACCACAAAGCTATTTTTTCAAGTTTGGAAAAAGAAAATGATCTGAGGGGGCTAAATCTGGCGAACAGGGTGCATAAGGAAGCAATTCGAACTTTATCTCATTGATTTTGGTCAGCGCGATAAAGGATATGTGAACTAGTGCATTGTTTTGATGAAACAAATTTTCTTTTTGTTTTTCCTTTCTGAAAATAACCAATAAAAATTATCCCACCAAACTGTCTTCGCCTTCTTTGGAGCTGATTCTCCTTTTTCAGTCCATTGTTTTGACTGTTCCTTCGTCTCAGGTGTGAAATAATGGACCCATGTTTCATCCATGGCTATGTTTCGATGCAAAAGCTTAGCTTTATTCCTGTAAACCTTCGCCAAACCCTCGATTGAAATATCCTTAAGCAGCTGTTTTTGTTCCATTGTGAGTAATCGCGGTACCACGCGCACAGCTTTCCAAATTTTCAGTCAACATGCGATTTACAGTACTTTTTGTAATGCCTACCATGTCTGCTACCTCGCGCACTTTCAGTCGACGGTGATCCAATACAATTTTGTGGATTTTCTGCACCATTTCTGACATAGTCACCTCATTTGATTGATTGAGCAAATTATGCTCAGCAAGGCAACGCATTCAACATATCGGGCAAAACTTCTCAGTAGGCGACTACGACGTCAAAGCCTCTAGTCAGTTCACCTATTTCGGATCTATAATCAACTGCGATAACAGCGAAAGTGAATCATACGAAGTATCTTACTGGCAAACAGATGGTCGTTCAGCTTTCGTAAACATTTGAGATGTTGCGACTTAACCCGCAGTACGACTTATGAAACATTAGTTTTGCCGGTTTTCACATACGCCTCAGAAACATGAATGCTAATATACCAGGTGTCCCATTAAGGATGGATCGCGGCCGTATCTTGAAAACTATTTATCTCACAGCTTTGCGGAAAAAAATATTATACTAAAACTGACTGTGAGAAATTCACCAAAAATAGTTTTAAGCTTCTAAAACGACCGCAAGAGGGCGTGACGAGCTAAACATTTTTAAAAATAATTTTTTTGTGTATTTTCAAGTGTTAACCGAGTAAGAAAAAATCTCAGTTATAATTAGCAAACTGTCTCCTACAACTTTGTTTTATGACATTTTGTCGTAACTTCGCGAATAAAGAAGTGGGGGGGAGTTTTACCTATTTAGATAAAAAGTCGTCTAATGTCCGTTTGCCTAAACCGATTTTCCTCAATTTGGATTCATTTAAAAGGCAATTGCCGGGGCAATCAGATAATCTGGGAAATAAATTATTTAGTTTATAAATGAAACCGCGAGGTGGCGTTACATTCAACAATTTTTTTTTTGAAGTTTTGTTCAGTTTTTTGAAATGGAATGGTACAGCTTTTATTACATGGCTAGAAAGGTAATTTAAAGAGGAATCATCCAGTGAAGACCCGAAATCGATATCTCTGACATGTCAAGAGATATTTCGATTTTTCTGAAAAAAATCAGTTATTATTTCACTAATACCTGCATTAAGTTAAAAAAATATTAACCTAATGTTTGCCTTCCTTCACACTTTACGAAAAATCGATATATATATATATATATATATATATATATATATATATATATATATATATATATATATATATATATATATATCCATCTTGTTCGCCGATGTTGTGTAGGACGGATTAAACATTGGCGATTATTTCATCTGATGGAATGTTCTTGCAAATGTCTCTCTGTATATATATACAGGGTGATTCACGGTGACTAGTACATTAGACGTTTAGGAAGAACTACTTAAAGTAAAGGTTTGAAATTTTAGATACTTAGGTAAATAAACATGAGCTCTCCATTTAGAATATTTTCAGACATGCGGTGTTGCCAAATCTACTCATAGCTGATACCAACTTTGTTTTTTAAATAGAATACCCTACATAGTATTACATTTTTACATTCCCTGAGGTATTTTGAAACTTTTTATATAATATATGCTATACCTATCTTGAGCCATTTAGGAAATAAAAATTATTTTTTAAGAAATTTGGAAAGAAACATCCCTGAATATAAAAATATTTCTTTTTACAACCAGCATAGGAAGATATCTGAATTTTTGAATATGGTTCCTTAATAGGTTGCTTTATGATAATATAATATAGAATTAATTAATCGCATACAGGGCGTTTACAAAATAGTGTGCATTTAATAAAACTTAAATATTCATATTATGTAAGAATTTTAAATAGAACACCCTGCATTTTATATGGAGCACAAAAGAGTAATACATTCTGTATCTAGAAGTGATGATATATTTATTTTTAGCGGCTTTCGACTTATAAGCAAAAAACCAAAATAATGCAATTAATGCAAAAATATTGGTTTATTTTAGTAGTGGGCCACGGCCAGCTAGGATGACCTTACTTCTAAACAAATATTATGAAAATGTATGTATTTGACATTATTAATTTGATAATTCATAATTACCGTATTTAAGTAAGTAATTGTCTCAGTAGAGAATGGAAGGAATTAACTATTCGAATACATGAATTTATTTATTTTATATGGACAGTATGACAAAATTATCGACCGCATCTGCAAACAATTTAGCGCAATGTATCCTAATTTAGCACGAATGAATAAAGGAAAATTTAAACGGACTCAAAGAAAATTTTATAAATTTTGGTTTTTCGAAGGTACCCCGGAATTTGACCAAGCCAGTAACATCTAATGAAGATAACAAGATTAACATTCTGGTTTATTTCAATGTATATCCACAATATTCTATTAGAAGAGCTGAAGACGAGCTGTATATAACATTCTCCTCTATATAAAGAATACTGAAAAATCACGGCATGCGCCCTTACAAACTTTCTAATGCTCGGTTTCTCAAGCCAGACGACTGCCCTCAAAAGGTGGAATTTTGTGAAAAATTATCAGTTCATTTCTAGGAAAATACACATTTTTTACAAAAAATAATTTGGAATGATGAGTCCAAATTTAAAAAAAAAAAAATTTTTATGTTTGTTGTTAAATTTTTAAAAAAATATTTTTTTATTTCCGAAACGCCTCAAGATAGGTATAGTATATGTTACACAAAAATGAATCAAAATAGATCACAAAATCTAGAAATGCAATAACATATAGGATATTCCATTTAGAAAAGCGAAGTTGGAATCAGCTGATCTGGCAACTACTGGCAGTTGCCAGTTATCTGGCAACACACTGCAGCGCAGAAAATATATTAAATAGAGAGTTCATATTCATTTACATAAATACCCATAATTTAAAATCATTACCCCAAGTAATTCTCCGTATACATCTAATGTACCATCCAGAATTATTTATATACCCTTATATATATATATATATATATATATATATATATATATATATATATATATATATATATATATATATATATATATATATATATAAAGGGAATGCATAGAGGTATGCCGCTTGGCATTACAAGACGGGAGGTATGAGAACAAACGGAGGTATGTGACATCATTAAAGGAGTAAAAAATATCAGGTGGAGGTAGGAATGCCGTATAGAGAGGCGATGGAATGACAGATGAACCAAGGCGATCTTGAAAGTGGATACCGCTTGTTCGCAAACGTCCACGGAGAAGATCGACGGCACAATGGACTGATGACATCATTAAGTATATTAGACATGATTGGCAGAGGACAGCTCAGGGCCGCCTACTTTGGAAACATGCTGAAGAAGCCTTCATCCTGCGGACCCGGGCTGATGATGATTCGGGTGTCCAGCTTGAGCCCAATTGATGACGGCTTAAGGCCAGAAACCGGTCTTGGGAAACGCTTGCTGGCGCTTTGGATGGAGGATGAAGGATTGGCAAAGCACGACGTGGAACACGGGTGAACTTCCTTATCTTTTTAATATATATATATATATATATATATATATATATATATATATATATATATATATATATATGGAGTTTTTTTTTACTTCTTTGGACTGCGTCCAACGAGAAAACAGTAGTCAGGAGTTATAAACTCCCCGACTGTTGGGTTCCACAATCTCATGTGGAATGCACAACAACCTACGTCTCCGCCATAATGGGCAATGGTTAGTTGCTTGACCGGAACGAAGTCCCACCCCACTTATCCCTTACATGGGAGAGCACATGTTTCGTCTGTTGGTGGTTAGACTCATCCTGGTACCGACATATGCTCTTTCGTCAAGAATAGGGAGTCTCCGCAATCAAACAACCCATATTTTCGCCGACTCTCGTCGGATGGCTTAGACGCAGTCCAAAGAAGTCAAAAAACTCCATTTGTAATCATATGCTTTTTTGAAATCGAGAAATATACAGACGAGATTTTTATTGTACAGTTTTTGATATCTTAGGATCAACTTTAGATTCAGGATCTGTTCAGAGCAGGATCTGCTCGGTCGAAAACCTGTTTGATATTCACCAATTTTAGGTTGTAACTGTCCCTGTGCTCTGTCTAGTAGACATTGAGACAGAATCTTGTAACAAACTGGGAGATCCCTCTGTAGTTGTTTACATCCGTTCTATCTCATTTATTGTGTAGTGGATGGATTAGCGCATCTTTCCAATCTTCCGGAATCCGTTTGGTTCTCCAAACCTCTTGTAGAATTTTGGCTATTTCCTCGATTGTACCTGGACCAGCGGATTTCAAAAGTTCAGCAGTGATTCCATCTTCACCAGAAGCTTTGTTATTTTTAAGTCGCTTGATTTGCCTAATTATTTCATCTTCATTCGGTGGTAATGAATCTGGGTGTGTTTGTTTAAGGTTTGGTGTTGGTAATTTGTTTAAGCGCTCAGGACAGTTTAGTAGTTATTCAAAGTATTTCGCAAGTTCTTTGCAATTGTCTTGGTTATTTAGAGCTAATTGTCCGTTTACCTTTTGGAAGCAAATACTTTGGGGTTGATAGCTTGTTAATTTAGTTTTAAATATTTTGTA
>JARFXV010001092.1:0-57028 GCA_031761425.1 Cosmopolites sordidus | reverse complement strand
TTTATTATATAATATATATATATATTATATATTATATATATATATATATATATATATATATATATATATAATATATATATATATATATAATATATATATAATATATATATAATATACATATATATAAATATATATATATACATATATAAATATATACATATAAATATACATATAAATATATACATATAAATATATACATATATAAATATATACATATATAAATATATACATATATAAATATATACATATATATATACATATATAAATATATACATATATAAATATATACATATATAAATATATACATATATAAATATATACATATATAAATATATACATATATAAATATATACATATATAAATATATACATATATAAATATATACATATATAAATATATACATATATAAATATATACATATATAAATATATACATATATAAATATATCATATATAAATATATATACATATATAAATATATACATATATAAATATATACATATATAAATATATACATATATAAATATATATAAATATATATATATATATATATATATATATAATATATATATATATATATATATATATATATATATATATATATATTATATATAATATATATATATATATATATAAAAATATATAAATATATATATATATATATATATATATATATATATATATATATATATATATATATATATATATATATATATATATATATATATATATATATTTCTATTCTAAACTCCCAGTGGAAACACTGGACCCATAAGCTTATAAGCAATCATGACTCGTGCAAGTAATAACAATAATACTCCAGGTGGTAACCAATCCACCCGTCGACAGACGGCAACCGGATGCTCGGATTCTAGGAAACCTGGACTTTCACGATTTCAAAAAAAGTCGGAACTTTCCGGCAAATTTCCACATAAAACTCCTTCATACATTGGCACCTTCAACATCAACGCGCTGATCCAACCAGAAAAAACTTCACAACCTAACCTCAGAACTTAACTGACAAAAGATACTTGTGCTTGCCCTACAAGAAACACGGATCACAGATGAGGACACGGTAGACTACGGGAACTATCGCATATTCAAAAGCAGGACAGACAAACGAGTCGCCAGGGGTGCACCGCGTCTGGGCATGGCCTTTGTGGTACACAAAGGGATAGTTAACTCTATTAAGGAAATGGACATACATATTAAGGAAATGACAATGGACATACAGTGCGCCAATAAAAAAATACACCATCATCAACCTACATGCCCCCACAAACGGGGACAACAAGAAAGACCCCAAGTCTACAGAGAAATTCAGGGCAACACTAGAACAGATAATGGCAAAGGTCCCAAAGGATGACGTCAAAATTTTACTGGGCGACTTTAACGCACAAATCGGTAGGGAAAAAAATTCATCAGAAAACCGTAGACAAATTCCCCGGTCACAAATTCACCAACAAGAACGGCATAAGACTTATCGAACTATGCCGACAGAATAACCTGAAGATCATGTCAACATCCCTCAAAAAAATCTCCAGAAAACAGAAGACATGGAGATCGCCTATACGACAGATTGGTGAATTCCAGATAGGCCACGTTGCGATCTCATACCCACAACAAAGAGAGATCCATGATGTTCAAGTACGCAGGGGCGCAAACATCGACTCAGACCACTACCTAACAAAGGAGAATTCATCAGAAGAAGGCACATATACAGAAATTCGACACGAAAAGGATCAAGGAATCCAACATAACAGAGGAATGGGAAAAGGAACAGGCAGATACATGGGAAAAATTCCACAAAAAAATTAAACAAAAAGCACAGGAACTGATCCCATTGAAAAAGAACACAAAACACTCGTGGTGGGACTCGGAATGCGAAAGTGCATTGCAGCGATGCAAACGAGCATTTCAGGAGTACAACAGTAAAAAATCCCCAGAAAGCCAACAGCTTTTTAACGAGACTAGAAAACAGACCGCCAAAGTTATTAGACAAACTAAGAGGAAGTTCATGAAGGACCAACTAGACTCTATAGAGGAGAATTTCCGCAATTATAACACGAGAGATTGTTATAGGACTTTCGCAAGAGAAATCCGTGGGTACACAACCACAAAATATTTGCTTTAGAAGGCGGATTGGGAGATTAGCGCTAAACAATCAGGATAATTGTCAGGAGCTGGCACACTATTTCTCTGATCTCCTCAATAGCCCCGAACGCGACACAAGATTCCCCAAGGAAAATCTATACCCACTCAGAATCACCACCACCAACACAGGAAGAGATTCACAGGCACATACAAAAACTGAAGAATAACAGGACATCCGGTGAAGATGGTATCACAGCGGAACTATTGAAAAACCTCGGACCAAACTCACTGCGGGAACTCACGCAAATTATCACGAACATCTGGCAAACAGAAAAATTACCAGATAAATGGAAATGTGCTCTTATACACCCGCTGCCCAAGAAAGGAGACAGAACAGATGTGAACAACTACAGAGGAATCTCCTTACTACAAGTCACTTGCAAAATCTTCTCAGCATGCCGTCTCTAGAGAACCCAGGAACAACTAGAACACAAAATTGGCGAGTACCAGGCAGGCTTTCGCCCTGGTCGCTCATACACAGAACAAATCTTTAACTTAAAAACAATACTGAAATACAAAGCTATCAGGAACGTCCCAATCATCTGCACGTTCGTCGACTTCAAGAAAGCATACGACTGCATTAACCGAAAATCTCTGTTCAACATCCTAGAACAAGGACTCGACCCCAAAACACTACGATTGATCAAGCAGACACTGACCGACACAATCTCTAAAGTGAAATTTATGGGAGAAATTTCCAAACCCTTCCTGATTAAAACCGGAGTACGCCAAGGAGATGATTTATCCCCACTCCTCTTCAACCTAGTCCTGGACAAAGTCATAAGGGAATGGGAAAAGGAACTAAAAAATCAAGGACACTGGAAACCAATACGACTCGGACGAACCAAAAACAACATAGAAATATCATGCCTAGCCTTCGCGGACGACCTAGCCATACTCGCAGACAATGAAAAAAGGGCAACCAAGCAGATCAAAGTCCTCAAGGAATGTGCAGAAAAAGTTGGCCTACAAATATCCTTTCAAAAAACCGAATTCTTCTGCTCAAAATTTGAACACCAAATACGGCAAAATAAATAGGGTCACTCACTTCAAATACCTGGGCGAGATCCTCGAACCCACAGGAAGAGAGAAGATAGCACAGAAGACTCGATTGCAGAAGATGAAGAGGGCATGTGGCAAGAGACACAATATCTACAATAAGAAATGCCTATCCACACACGCAAAAATAAGACACTACAACACAGTAATCAAACCAGAGGTACTATATGCAAGCGAGACACTTACAATCCATACAAAAAGCGGCATAGAAAACATACTAAAAGAAGAACGCAAAATTATGAGGAAAATTCTCGGTCCAAAACTGACAGGAAGGATACAGACTACATTCTAGAAAGACCACAGAGAGAATGCCCAACGTAGCGGCGGACATAAGAAAAAGAAGGTTGAAATTCTATGGACATATCAGTAGACTCCCACTGACAAGACTTACCAACAGCATTCTTACGTACATACAAGGAGTCAAGTCAACAGTACTATGGATCACACAAGTCAGAGCTGATCTGGGAAAGGCACAAATGGGTCTTACAGAGATTGAGGATAGAAGAACATACAGACACAAAATACATATGTGGAGCGTTACATCAGAGAGCGAACTTTCGAGGAGATCAGGAACAAAGTGGATGGAGGAGAGAAAGAGAATCCACAGAGAAAGGATGAAAGAGATGTGGAGGACTAGAAAGAACACTCGAAAATGAGTCAGGATGCTTTGCGTGATCCAACCGGGTCTATACGCACCTAATAATAATATATATAATAATATATAATATATATAATATATAATATATATAATATATAATATATATAATATATAATATATATAATATATAATATATATAATATATAATATATATAATATATAATATATATAATATATATATATTATATATATTAAAATTAAAGAATCATTTACTCGGGCTTTGTAAATGAGAAATTGCAGGTACTTTTTACACAGAATGTAAAATATATTTATGATATAAATCAACAATTATCAACCGTTAGCAACTGAATAAATGTTAAAGTTGGTAATATTATCTAACAATATAATGTGGAAGATAACAGAATTGTTAAATGACACATGATTCTAATCATAAATATACTAAAAATTTGTATTACGTTCATACTTACAGTTTTATTTTTTTGGGAATGTAAAGAATCATCCTCACAATCATCGCTTTCGTTCTCGCTCTCACTACAAGTACCATTTCCTTCTTCCGCTTCTTCTCCATCATCATCATAACTGCCATCAACAGAATCATAATCATAATCACCATCAACAGAATCATCATTATCACTATCTTCAAATACAATAAAGCTATCTTCACTCTCACATATTGATGGTTGTCTTTGTCTAAGACATATTAACTTTTCTGCAGAGTGATTACGCTTAATGTTCGTAAAGTTTTCCTCTGTATCTGTGTTAATCATATTATTAAATTCTTTTATTACTTGTGATGACGGTATTTTGTTTGTTGTGACTGTATCAGTTACCTGTTTATTTTGAATTGGTTGGTTTTCTGGAGTGTCATATATTCGAGATCTTGACAGTGTTTCTGGGGTACATGATGTTTCTTCTTGACACCCTTTTGTATTTACCACCATCTTCTCCTCCCTAATGGGAGTAAGCTCTGTTAATGTGTTTCCTTCCATGTTTGTGCCAGGTGGATTTTCTGTTATGTCTTTGTTACCCATTTTGCTTTCACTTTGAGGTATGACTTTAGGACAATATTCTTTAATTGAACCTATTATATTTGGGTATTGAGAACTTCTGTAATTCCTGGACAAATTATTGCTTGATTTAAAATAATTGTTGTCCAAATTATTCACAAAATTTGGATTTTGAAAGGATTTCCCTGCTGCAAGGGGCATTGTAGAAAACCATCCTGACAAGTACCTTTCTTGTTGCTTGAAGGAGGGTATAAGACATACACCAGCATTCTCCTTTGTATTCCACATTTTGATTATATCGTCGATTTAAGCACCACAATGATTTCGCATGAAACAGTTACGCCAAAATTTCTTGAGTACACCGTTTTGAAATCTCAAATGAATGATAGAATGTCCTTGAGATTTTGAACAACACAATGTAACTTTCTTCTTCACAATAGCTCGTTTACCGAAAACTGGGATTGCACAAGAAATTCCTTTTACACCGTTATTAGCACTCAATGCAACATTTTGATTAAAAATAGCCATTTTAACAATATACACGAAAACACGTTAATAGGATTCACTTAGGCAGCCATTTTGTGAAATAATGAATGAAATGGGAGGGGTACAATGTGTTTTTATAGATCTTTAGCGTAGTTGTCATATCTAGAACGTTCTCCCTGCCAAGGTATTATTGTTTTATTAAATTTGATTTATTTAAACAGAATTATGGCTGTTATATAACAGTAAATAAACAACTTTGTATTGTTATTCAATTTAAGCAGTATATGTATTTACTTTAATGTATCTGCTTTACTGAATTTTCACAAAGATAAAAAGTGGCAACATAGCTTGAGTAGAAATTGCATTTTCTGGGATTCTATTTGTCATGAACCTGTGCTGCTGACGTCATGGAATTATTTTATGGTCTATAACTAGCATTAGATCAAAAACAAAATATAAATTTGTGGAGTGCAAATATATTGACTAAAATTATTTGGCTAGTTTTGTTTTATGCAGGTCAATAAAATAAGCTAAAGAATATAAGCTATTTGTCACGTAGGCAGTTATATAGGGGCGCCTAAATTAGTTCTTTTGTTCCACTTTTTTTTTGTACTAACTTTAACAAGCCCCGCAACCGTAATGTATTTGTATATATGAATGAATTAAATCGAAGTTGTTTTGATATATTTATAATTTTAAAAAATCAGACACTTGTAATATCAAAACAATTCCAGAATGTTATTAATAATGGTCAGCTGGTTTCGTGTGACTTTATAGAAGGCTATTGAAATAATAAAGGTTAAGATACATAAATTTAACTGTTGATAAGACAAGCCATGTTAGTTGATTTTGAAATTATGATGAGAAATCGTCTAAAAGATGATGGAGGGTTATAGATCACTTGGAAGACCTCCAAAAAGGTAGGCAGATTAAATTAAAGACCTCCAAAAAGGTAGGCAGATTAAATTAAAGACCTAACTGATTCATCTCTCTAATATACAATCAAGGCAGCCAGAAATAGAGAAGGCTGGCGAGAAGTAACCCGAAAAGGGCGCAAGATGAGTTTCGATAGGTCGCAACCCAACTAGGTGATCATTGTTAAAGTCATTTTCGCCGTGCGTTATCCTAAAGCAAAATGATTTCCCTTCTTCCTTGACAGTATAAGACCTTTTTCCTCCAAGGCGTCACTAACACGGATCAGTTGACCTAATAACGATCAGCAGTGATCGTTTGACCAAGTTGAAGCAACTCATAATTCACACGTATAGCCGTTCCTAGCACATACACAGCAACACCTTTTTGTTTCACTGTACTGGTTGATGATTCACTAAGATTAACCGACGATTTTCCCCTCTTTGGATTATCGGAAAGGATCTACTTTTCGTCACAGGTTACAGTCTTATACACGAAGTGCCTTTCTTGAAGTTGAAGAACAATAATACGTCACATACGTAACAGCAAAGCGTCTACTATTATTTTCATCTGTAAGATCAAATCTAGGAGATCAAACGAACGAGTCTTTTTTTGAATCTATCCTAGCTTGTGTAAAAGTTTGGGAATGGTTTACCGTTTTACTCTAAGTTACAATGATTTTCTTCCAGCGATGGTTTCAACTCTTAATCCTCCACTTTATTTTTAGTTGAATGCCAAAAGAAGGTAGTGCCTGAAATGTTGCTTTTCGAACGGCATTGCGACTACAGCAGCTCCATCACGCTGGAACCCGCACTAAAAAATACTCGATTTTTTTACAAACGATGCTAATAAATGTAGTGTTCATTTTTTGTAGTATCAGTAATTATGCAGGAAAAACAATAGATATTGTTCAAGGCAGTAAATATTGATAATAATACGAAAAATATGAATTAAATTATTGATAATTAGTGCTTGTTTGTAGTTTATTGTAGTCACAAGATTTTTTCTTTTACTCTATTTATGTAAATAAATATCGGATAAAAGCGAAAATAACGAAGTTGTCGGAAAAAACGACTCTAACCCAGAAACTACAAATGATATAAATGTTTGTAGTAGTACGCGTATATTTGTACTTCAGTGCTTCCCAGACATAATCACTAACATGGTTTATAGGTTAATTTTTTCTGTAACTACATAAAACTACATACAATTCCCATTAAGAAACGTTTGACTCAACACCTTACCCGTCATAAACTCTCTGATACAAGTATAATCGTTTCAGTAGCACGTGTTCTATGACATTTGCAGATTGTCAGAAGAATCTACGCTCGATATAATCGTTTGTAGTTTATATATCGTTTGTAGTCAACTTTTGAAACATTATCAACTTCAGTGCTTCCCAGACAAAATCAGTAACTTGGTTTGTAGGTTATTTTTTTCTGTAACTACATAAAACTACAAACAATTTCCATTAAGAAACGATTGACTCAACACCTTACCCATCATAAACTCGCTGATACAAGTATAATCGTTTCAGTAGCACATGTTCTATGATATTTGAAGATTGTCAGAAGAATCTACGCTCGATATAATAGTTTCTGGTTTATATATCGTTTGTAGTGAGCTTCTGAAACTTTATCAACTTCGGTACTTCACAGACACAATCACTAGCATGGTTTGTAGGTTAGTTTTTTCTGTAACGACATAATACTAGACAATTTCCATTATGAAACGATTGAGTCGACACGTCACCTATAATAAACTCCGTGATACAAGTACTATCGTTTCAGTAGCACATGTTCTATAAAATTTGAAAATGGACAGAAGGATCTACATTCGATGTAATCGTTTGTAATTTATAAATTGTTAATAATCATTCAATCGAACTCTTGTTGAAAGGGGTGTTGTTACACTTTTAAAGATTATATTACTTCCCTAAAGAATCAACTGAATTTCACGGTTATTTTTCTATGCTATCCACGATTTTGGATGGAAACAATTGCTCCATAAAACATATGTAGTTTACGTTTTAGTGTTCCTTGCTTTAGGAAGCCATAAACATTTATATCATTTTTAGTTTCCAGGTTAGGGTCGTTTTTTCCGACAGCGTCGTTATTTCCGATTTAATCCGATATTTATGTACATGAATAGAGTAATTTTTTTTTCTTGTGACTACAGTAAACTACAGACAATTTAGCATTAATTTAATTCCTATTTATCGTATTATTATCAATATTTACTGCCTTGAACAATATCAATTGTTTTTCCTACATAATTACTGACTCTACAAAAATGAACTATACTACATTTATTAACATCATTTGTAGGTAAAAATAAGCAAAAAAAATCGAGTATTCTTTAATGCGGATTTCAGCGTAATGGAACTGACTACAGCTGATTATTCAGGTTATATTAGGAATAGGATAGTAAAGTATATCCGTTTTTGACCTAATAAAGGGGGTTATAGTAAGGGCGTAAGATGTGAATTTTGAATAAAATATGGTTTTCTGTAGAAAAGTATTGAAATATTTATTGATTTATAATATAAACATTTAGAAATTATGTATGGAACATCACTTCCAGTAAATGGCTTTGATAACACACTCCTCCGGCGAAATTTTCAATAACGGTTTTGCATAAATGTGGCGGTATTTCGTTGATACAGCATTCAATTTCCGCCTTCAGTGTTTGGGTGATTGTGGGCTTATTGGCGTAAACCTGAGACTCCAAAAAGCCCGACAAATGAAAAGTCCATAGATGTTAAATTGCAAGATCGTGGCAACCACCACAGTCCCCAAAACTGAAGATGACACGACCAGGAAAAGACTAGTGCAAGATTGTCAATGTTTTTCGGGCGTTTTAAAAGTAGTACCGTCCTGCTGAAAGCACCTGCCTTCAAGAGCGATATCCCCCAATTGAAGGACAAATAACTGGGTTATTATGTCACGATAATGCTCGCCATTTACTCCGAATAACCCTGTATAAAATCATGGTCCGATCCGTCCTCACCTACGGATTTCAGGCCTGGTTCCCGTACCTCCTCCCAACGTCGATTGCAAATTTGCAAGCGTTCCAGTCACGTGCTCTTCGCACAATAGTAGATGCCCCATGGTTTGTAAGGAGTGCGCAAATCCATCGGGAAACTGACACACCAGAGCTTCAGACATTCCTGTCCAGACTTCTGGACAAATTCCTAGCGACGGCGTCCCTTTCGGACAATCCGCTAATCAGAGCCACGGCAGCTTCATTGCCGGCCGTTACCCCAGAATGACCATCCTCTTCGGTCATCACCTCCATGCCTAAAGGACGGCAGCTAAAACCCTTCGAACAAGCGACATTGTCGTGACGTTCGGAAAAATCAGTGAATACAAGTCAGGGCCTTCGGGTCAACTTAACCTCCAGGACAAGTAGTAGTAGTCGCCATTTACTGTTAATGCAGTAGTATAATGCCTTAGTTTCAAAGAAAAACATATATAGTTTTATTGCTCGCCTTTTAAATAAGAGTTCTATGTGATCTTCTGTTGATTGCGTAGTTCGTACATAGTAATTTTCAACTGAAGTTAATTTCGTAATGTGTGCTTGTTTTCACTGCATAGCTCCATGCAGCTAATCCATATGTTAATTGAAGTCTGACAATACTTTTAATAACCAGGAGTTTAGTTCAAAAATTCATCTAACTTTTCCTGCATATCAGCAGACTGTTCATTACATTTTGCTTTGTTTCTTATCTAATAATACCCTCAGTTATTTTGCTTCCTACTACTTTGCTTGATACCAGTCTTCTTTTTTGGAATAGTATGGCTTGGTTCTTTTATTAATGTGCCCTTGCAATCTTTTGTGTATTATGTATGTCCGTCTATATATGGTTGTCACAGCAGTATTATCTGCATGTAATGATACATGCATGAAGTGATAATCTTTTTCGAGTGAGTAGCTTTACCCACTTTGTAAATTAATCCTGCATGCCATAGCAACCTTGATGTTACAACTGGAAACCCTAATCAGTCGAAAGATACATACAAGATTAACAGGGTAGAGAAATTAGTCGAGCAAATGATGCAACTGCAATTTGGTTACAAAATTCATCATATAAATATATATCAGATATCAATTCTTACCTTTGGTGTGAAATACTAAACTTGAAGAGATTTACCACTATACCCCAAAACGCTTATTTGAACTGCTCGACGCACGTTTCGCTAACCATATTAGCATCATCAGGAGATAATTTAATCTATCTCCTGATGATGCTAACATGGTTAGTGAAACATGCGTCGAGCAGTTCAAAAAAGCGTTTTTGTGTTTAGTGGTAAATCTCTTCAAGTTTAATATATCACATAGACATATAAAAGGAGAATTCCATACTTTTTCAATTCTGCACTGCTGGCCTACCAACTACACTACGACTTGAAGTGCACCCCAAATCCCTTGCGGTCAGCCTCCTGGATAATAGACAAAAGGCGCATAGCCTGAAGCGCTGTGATCATTTAGAGATAAGCTATGGAATTTAAGATAGAATTAAGATTATTCCACTATTCTAGTGATAAAGAACCTAAGTTCCTGTACATGTTGGGCTTTTAATGTAAGCATCCTAACCCCTGATGCTTGGCAAGTCGCTGCCTTGCCCTAACTAACAGCTGCTTATTACCTTTGGGTAGATTGCAAATATATAAGAGATTTTGAAAAAATGCCAGGGTCTATCAAATGCTTGGAAAATGTCTAATAAAACAACTCCAGTTGCCGAATCCAGTTGCCTCCTTGTGTTACTTTTGGTAACTTTTAGACTAGTTTTAGTATGGTTGTTTCACTGAATGTTCTAAAACCAAACTGCTCTTCCAGTATTCTGTTCATATTTTCGGTTTCCTTGTTCAGTCTTCTAACCAATATTCTTTCAACTACCTTTCCTAGTGCTGGAAGAAGGCTTATAGGACGATAATTTTGTGAAAATATCTAATGTTTTCCAGTTTTATTGAATATAATTATCTAGGCCTGTTACCACACTTAGTTGATTGAAACATTTTTCTTTAACCTGGTTATGGGATTTAAGTATTAGATATCTTTTGGTGATTTTTTGCATGAGCAACTTTCCTTCACTTACGTGATGTTTTCTGATGAATATTATTGCCTAAATTGTGTTTGTTTAACCGACAGGTTCCCGAAACGTAGGCATCTGGTTGCAATGTTGAACCTGATGCTGACGAATGAAATTTAGATCAAATATCTCGGTAAAACAGGCATATGATTCTACCTCACGGGAAAAAAATATACGATGCACTTCGTAAATTGGGAATACCAAGATCAAAGAGTTTCAAAAACATTTAAAAAATTATAAAAAGAAGCATCATAATACGGATTGTTTGTGAGCTTTGAAAATTATCAGAAGAAAACATCTATGTGAAATTTACATTAGAACCTATAGCGATAACTTAGAAAATGTAGACCAGTTCAAATATTTGGAGGCTATAGTAACAAACAAGAGGAACCCGAAATAGATAAAAGGATTTTGAAAGGAAATAGAGCGGTGGGGTCCTTAATGAAAATGCTCAGGGCAAGGTAAACAACAACCCTAAACAAGTAATAAAAATTTAAATTAATCTTAAAAGAAATGTATTAGCCATTATAAAGCCATTATAAAGTCAAGATATGTACAAATTAAACAATTAATCGATCAAGTGTGTTATATGCTAGCGAAATATGAACACTTACGAAACAAGTGGAACAAAAG
Source organism: Cosmopolites sordidus (assembly GCA_031761425.1). Taxonomy (NCBI): domain Eukaryota; kingdom Metazoa; phylum Arthropoda; class Insecta; order Coleoptera; family Curculionidae; genus Cosmopolites; species Cosmopolites sordidus. The sequence continues at coordinate 45,067 of JARFXV010001092.1, read as the reverse complement.
CTTGTTTTTTTTTAATCTCCCATATATTAGGGGGGCCGGAAAGTAATGTCGTTTTTGCGCATGTCAATATTTCTCTATCATTTAGCAGCTGATTGTGTACTTCAAAGTCGTGCTAAAAACATTTTAGGTTATATCTTAGTTTTTTTGTAGTTTTGGGTGAAATGCCCATCCAAAAATTAAAGAGGTACATGTTCGGCATTGCATTGTTTTTTGAGTTTCACAAGGGTAGGAATGCAACAGTTGCTTTCAAAAACATTTGCGATGTTTATCCAGATGCATTAAACGCTCGTAAATGCCAAAGGTGGATTTCTAAGTTTAGATCCGGTAATTTTGATCTTTCCGACTCGTATCGATCAAGAAGACTAACAACTTTAGACAATGACGTGTTAACGGTGGAAGTGGAAGCAAATTCGCGTCAGATAATCGAGGAACTGTCAAACACTCTAAACCAACCTTGGTCGACTATCTGCCTTATCTGCCTTATCCACCAAACTCACCTGACATTGCACCAACTGATTTCCATTTATTCCGATCGCTACAACACTTTCTGTAATACAAAATTAAAAAATGTGGATGATATCTGCCCTCTCCAGATATTTTGTTCAAAAACAAATTGATTTTTATCGATTCGGCATTGAAAATTTGCACACTATAATAAAAACCTATTTAAAATTATTTATTATATATTATATATCTTAAATTATATATTATTATTTATTTTTTTGAATTTAATGTAAAAAAAAACAATCTACCTAAAGGTAATAAGTAAAGACCGGATTTTATGCATTTTACATATATATGCAAATTCCGCATATTTTGTGATTTTAAAGGAAAAATGCATATTTTAGGAACTATTGCATATCTAAGCATGTTTTGGGATTTCTGTATTCTTTTCTTACGTTTTATGGTCGCACGGCGCCGTGTCTGGGCGGTCCCGGTCTGCAGATTGAGTTTTCCCTAATGGGGCAATAAAATAAAATAAGTACAAAAACTTCTATTTTTATTTATTTTCTCATATTTGTTACTATTTGCAAAGTTTACAGACTGGTGCCAGTCTAAATTCGTTGCTCAAAGTACCGACGCCTAGTGACTTAACTTATATTTATTCTGTAAACTTTGCTGTTTGTCAGTATTATTCAGGTTGTCGTTTGTTGTAGTCGCAGTTATTATTGTGCAGTTAGTAAGTGCAGAAGCCTTAAGCCTTGCATTAAGCCTTGCCCAGAAATTGCTTTGGACGGCGACCAGGTTTTTTGCAAATCTTGTTCAAAAATTGTTTCCTGCTCAAAGAAATTTCAAATAGACCAACATATTAAGACGCTGTCTCAGGTAGCTAAGGTTAGAAACATGAAGAAGTCTGGGCCCATACAGTCAACGCTGAAGCAGTCATTTGAGATTTTTAAAAACGGAAACCATGACCAGTCAGAATTTAACGTAGATCTATGTAAAACGTTCTTGACTGCTAATATTCCTTTAAACAAGTTAACCAACCCGCAAGTTAAGGCCTTTCTGCAAAAATGTGCAAAATTTAATGCTCCAGATAAATCAACATTAAGAATGTGCGTTTTATAATTTTTCGAGTTAATATTAATATTTAGTATAAGTTTCATATAAAACATTGTATTAGGTGTTAACTGAATTAATAAAGTATATTATATTATAACTTGAATTTATCTTTATTCAATACTCAATCAAATGAAAATGTAATTTAGGAAATCAAAATTTAGTTGCATATTCACTGCATATTTACGGATTTTTTGCATATATCCTGCATAAATTAAAAAAAATATGTGCATATATATGCGCATATTCTTAAGGTTTTTGGTTGCATATAATCCGGTCTTTGTAATAAGCAACTGTTAACAATATTTAGGCAGGCAGCGCGTTGCCAAGCATCAGGCGTTAAGGCGCTTACATTAAAAGCCTAACATGTATAGAAACTTAGGTCCTTTATAACTAGAATAGTAGAATAATCTTAATTTTATCATAAATTCTATAGCTTATCTCTATAGGATTACAGCGTTTCAATCTGCGTCTTTTGATTATTATCCAAGAGACTGACAGCAAGGGAGCACAGGCTTTATTTCTAAATTGCGGTGTAAAATTTCATTTGTCACGAACCAAGGAGCATCAGTAATTATTCTCAGGGTATATGAAGCGAAAGGAGATGAAATAAGAAGAGGGCGTGTAAATAAGAAGTGGCTACATGAGGTGAAGAGAGATGTGGAAGAGCTGGGAATATCCAATTGAAGGGAAAGAGCAGTGGACTACAAAAAGTGGAAGCAAATTGTAAGAAACATAGAAGCCAAGGACCTACAAGGCCAGAAGCGCTGTGATGTATGTATGTATCTTGGGTAAACCTTAATTTTATATATTGATTTTATTAGTAACGTGTGATTTTATAATGTTATTCCCCTGATCTGGCTCATTGTGGTTATTTTAAATTCCCTATATATATATATATATATATATATATATATATATATATATATATATATATATATATATATATATATAATTCGAACTGAAAGGGAGAGAAAAAAAGAACTGAAAAAGTCATTCGAAATCCTCATTACCATTTTACTACATCACAGAAAGTTTATTTCGAAAAAATAATCTCATTTATATAGATATTTTTCACAATTTTCTTCTGTAAGTTTTTAAAACTGATTAACTTTTTCTAAATAAAGCATAATATATTTTGAAAATTATAAAATCATTTTTATCTACTAAAAACCTGTATAATATAAATAACGATAAACGAACAAAAGGTAATTATAAGCAGATAAGAGCGCTAATACAGCGCAACGCACTTGTTCATTTTTGTTCTTCGAACAAAAAGTATTGTTTTTACTAAATAAAAATTACCATAAATGATAAAAATGTTAAATCGTTGCAATTAAATTTAGACCAGAGATATTTTAAGTTGTGTTTATCTTATCAACAGTATTTAATATTTTCACATCATATCATAACTTCTGATAGGCCGTTGTCAAATCATCCTGGCAATTAACACATCAAATATCTGGCAAATCATCATGGAATGTTTAACATCAAAACAACGCTTGCATATTGTTGAAATTTATGATCAAAATCAGTGTTCTGTGCCCCAAACTTATAGAGCATTTTTTGGTGAACATAATCGCCCAGCCTAGCGATGTATTCTCCGAATTACTGACAAATTTCGAATGTAAGTAACACTGCTCGGTGGTCGCTAAATGGTCTCTGTCACCGATGCGACCTTCATCCTAATATAACTAACTAACTAACACTGCTCGGCAGGCAAACAACTGAGCATTCCGAAGAAAATATCGCAAAAATATTGCTGGCAGTGCTGATGAAGATCCAAATTTATCAATTCGTTAATGCGGATTGTTACAGATCTATAATCAATGAGTATTTAATTCCGAATTTGAATAGCATTAATCTGGAGGCGATCGAATTCCAGCCAGACAGCTCCACATGTCTTACAGTCAAACGAACAACCGATTTCAATGAATCGGAACATTTCGGTGAGTGCGGTTAATGTTAAATCTTTGGTCTATGTCGATAAACCAGCATCTATTGACACCTTGAAAGTTAATATAACTCATATAATTGCGGACATAAGACCCCAGTTTCTTGAAAAAGTGATCGAAAACTGAATTGTCAGAATGCGCTTTGTCAGAAGTATCCGCGACATTTGTCCGAAATTGTTTTCATTAACATTAATGCCATTGAATGTTATTTCACATAAAATAAACAGTTTCAAGGTATCTTATTTGATTGTTGTTTTATTTTAATTTAAAGTTTAAATAAGACATGGTGACACACTGTCTCCTAAACTGTTATACCTTGACCTTAGAAGACATTTTTAAAGAACTAAACTAGGAAGATATAGGAATGAATATAATTGGCAAAGTTTTAAACCATTTGAGATTTGCGGACGATATCATAATAATATCAAACAATCATTTGATACATATCAATTCGATCAATTTGATACATATGTCATTTTATTCTAATGACATTAACCTCAAAACTACACAAGTTACGTTCCGCCAAAACAACAGCGTTATAGATTTATAATTTTTTGAAAATGTCGAGTTTTGTGCATGAAAACGTGCATTTGCGGCACACATTACTTTTCTTGTTTCATCAAAAGAAAAAAGCCGCTGAAAGTCATCGTTTGCTGGTAGAGACTTACGGTGAGCATGTTCCAACCATAAGAACATGTGAAACGTGGTTTCGACAATTCAAATGTGGTGATTTCAAGACAAAGAACGTCCTGGTAGGCCCAAAACGTTTGAAGATGCAAAATTGTAGGAGTTATTGGATGAATACGCAACACAAACTCAAAAACAAAATGGCAGAAAAGTTGAATGTGAGCCGAGTCGCAATTTGTGAACGATTACAAGCGATGGGAAAGATCCAAAAGATGGGAAGATAGGCAATTAGAAAATCGAAAAATCGTCAGTGAAATTCTGCTTCAAAGGTATGAAAGGAAGTCACTTCTGCATTGAATACTAACGGGTGATGAAAAATGAATTTATTTCGAAAATCCCAAGCGAAAAAAATCATGGTTATCACCTGTCGAAGCCGGCGCATCGACTTCAAGGCCAAATCGCTTCGGCGACTAGCCTATCGCTTCCATCCAACTACTAGCTCCTTTTCGCATCGATGGGGCACGCGCTTGCAGAGCAGCACTTCGCCGATTTCGATTGATTCGATGAATGGTTTAGTTCAAAGGGGAAACTATTCTTTTGGAATAGAATCCATAAATTGCCTGAGAGATGGGCAAAATAGAATCAAATGGCCAATACCTTGAATAAATACATTTTAACTATCCATTGTAAATAATGTGTTTTCTTTAGCAAAAAACCTGGGTTAATTAATTTTACTGAATAAAGAGAACCAAACAACCGAAATAAAAAGATGCATTCAAATGGGTTGGGTAGCATTCCGCAAACTCTCTTTGATCCGGAAGAACAAGAATGTTTCAGTTGAACATAAAACCAAAATACTCAACGCATGCATACACCCTGTGGAGAGCGCAGACTTGGACCTACACTAAGTCCAAACTTGACAAATTGACGAAGACACAGACAGCTATGGAGCGAAGAATGCTGAATATAATTCTACGAGACCACAAAAAAAATACGTGGATACGACAAAGGATCAAAGTTATAGACATAGAAGAACATGCTGCCAGATTTAAATGGAAATTCGCAGGACACAATCGAAGGCTCTCAGACAATAGGTGGGACCATGTCATCCAAAACTGGCGTCCATATGAAGGTCAAAGAAACAGAGGATGACCACAAACGAGATTGGTGAACGACATAAAGAGATACGGAGGATTGGCATTGAAAAAAACAACACAGTACAGGCAAAGATGGAGAGAATTGGAACATACCTACATTCGGAAAGACCTGGATTATGATAATGATATAGATGATACTCGCTTCAAATAATTTTGGAGCGAACGAAATAAATAGTAGTCCGAGGGTGTAATGTACGGTGACTAAAGTCTATCAGGTTGTCTTTCGCCAACCTCCATGAGTTTTTGCGTTGCACGTTGTTAAACAATAAAAAAAAATGCATTTAACACAAATCACGTATAAAAAAATTATTAACACAATGTTTTGTGTCTTAATATAAACTCTTTGTGTCAACTACTTAACACAAATTAATGTTAAAAGTGTGTGTGATGTGTTAAAATACTCTACGATCAAAACATAAACATTTTGACACATTTAAATGTTAAAAAAATCCCACCTTTAGAATAAAATTATGTATAACCTCACTTTTTAGCTATATATTTAAATATAATTTAAATATTTCTTGCGTTTCGATTAATGTTGATTTTTTAATATAATTTATAATAAATGATAATATTTATACCGTGCCACGATGAGCATGTAAACACATATATTGTATGCAATGAAGATAGCATCGTGCTTCCCGCGTAAAAACAACGGGTGGGAGAGAGTCTTCAACAGATCACTAGTGTAAAATTAGCATAATTTTGTGTTCATTTTATAGTGACACATTTAAAGTTTTACTATTGAAGGAAATAACACTTTATATTTTAAAAAATAAAGCGAACGAACAACACAATCGTATTGTGTCAAATCAATATGCAAAAAAGTTAAATATTTAACACAAAAATTATAACACAGATTTTTTTTGACGCAATGACGGAAAATTGTTTACTGTGTATACACAATCTACCTTCATCACCAGTTATCATCCACTTTAGAAATAGTAGAGTAATAGTAGAGTCTCAAGATAGCTTTGGTCCAACAGATCTTGCTCACTAAGTTTGTGAGAGATCCACACATCGTATCGGCAGATGTACCGTTTTTTCTCAGATGGTCAAAAGCGGTCGATTTATCAATATTTCCATCTTATAAACCGTGTTGCGTGATTTGGATGGATGCCGTGAATCTTCAGCTATCACATTAGTGCTTGAATAACGGACAGAGTGATGTCGGTCTTTCAGATAAAAATCTCTGCCCCTGTATCGACCAAACCACTTTTGCACCGTGGTCTCCCCAACAGAACCCTTACGGAGAGATTACTAATCCCACACAGATTTTTGTTTACAAGCGTTTACAAGCAAAATCCAACCAATGGAAAATCATTACAATTTTTTCGGATAATCCAATAGGTTATCCGGAGCCAGTTTTAGACCAAATGGTTTCTGTATGGTCGGTGTAGCCACCCTGCTGAATGATGTATAATGCTTCTGGAGGTAACAGTTTCACTACAAGCATTAAAACGGGTATATACAGATATCTTTTCACGGTTTCCTCCTTTAAATCATCAGCTATTTCGAGAATTGTCAGAGTCCATACCGTCCCATCTTTTAAATGGCTCTTCCTTGTCGGTTTATGTGAATATTATTTGGAGTTCTCCGAAGGCTTATATTTTATTACAAAGTCGTAAAAGATCGATTTCGAGTACCCGAAGAACCCATTTATTTCGGTCGCCCCAACGTCCAACGCAAAGGCCTTAAACTGTCACTGCTCTTCGGATATATTCCACATTCAGTTTAAATAATTCTACCAATTTGATGTCTTACAAGGATAACAGGAGCAACATGTACTGTGAGACAATGCGGTGCAAATTTTGGTATATAATGTTTATAATGGTATATAATGTTAGAGATTGCAGAGTCTGAGAAACAGTGTCGCTCAGGAAGTAAATGCATCAATTCATATACCTTTCTCTTTTTAGAGTAATGTTAAATTGGGAATGCGGAAATTGAATGTTTGAAAAAGTAGTAACACTTAATATCTGGAGATATTAGAAACATAATAAATTAAAACCAGTATATCAATAAGAGAAATTCAGAAGGGATATAGGGCATTTTAATGTAATAATTAGATGTATGATATATAAACAATTACATAAAAACATCGAATTAAGCATCTAGAAGATGCTAGTCCAAGGCCAAAAATGAAGAAGAAAACCTTAAAGTACTTGAAAGACAAGACTGATTGATAACTTGACAGATATTGATAAAATCAATAATGGAGCTAAAGAAAATAAATGAAAACTAACACAAATAGTTAAATAATTGCGAAATAGAAAAGAAAAATACTATGAGAAGAAATATTGTAACAATTATTAAATATGGGTTTATATATAGAAGAGAAAAGAAGTCTACAAAAAGCTACAACTGATTAGAAACCAAGACTCAGCAAGGACCAATAACTAAATGGAAAGAATAGGTGGAAGAAAATAACAAAAAATCGAATACACTATGAAAGAGTCACGGGGATTAACCCACCTTGAAAATGAGATAATTCTTGGATTTCAATAAAGAAACAGCTACAATTGTATAACAAATTTATTGGCTTAATTAATTACTCCTTATTTAAGCATTTCGGGATTAGGTTAAGACATTACTATTATTATTCTAAGTCTTTATAACTTGATCAGTATGAAACTTTAGAATTAGTTTTTTTTTTGTAAAAGTTACTTTAATGTTACGTGAATGTAAGTTACGTCAATGACTGTTTAATGCTAACAATAAAAGGACACTGAAAAATATCAATTATAATTAAAATTATTCTTATCGTTAAAGTCTAATGCGATATTAATAACGTTTTTATTAACTTTTATTATACGTACGGAAGCAAATACTTTTCTTGAAAGTAGGATTATTTTTGATAATAATGTTTTATTTTTGTTAGTCATTAATAGCTAAAAATTCCGCAAATATATACATAAGTAATGAATGACCATAGACTAATGGAAATGTCTGGGTCTTCAGCAACACTTACACGTACCAAATCAATATGTTCTTGTGAAAGACCACTACGACTATACATTGCTCTTCTTTTATCTTCCACTGAACGACTATTGTGTTCGACTCCATTTTTATATGTCATACATTACACTTATGAAATGGGACTAAACCTAGGCAACTTCATAACGCCATATGTGTTTTATTCGAGAATTTAAAAAGCCGCTTAATTTGACAAACCCGTTACTTATAAGGAAGTTTTACTTACATAAGTTATACCAGAAAATGAATTATTTGGATTTTATGAATCCGTTATCGGTGAAAATTCTTCATGTTTGACTTAAATATCAGAGACGAAAAACGGTGGCATACATAGTGCTGAAAAGTATCATGACCATCCCCTATATTCATCTGATTTGCTCCATGCAACTTCTGAATATTTAAAAAAACTGAAATGTAGAGTGAGAGGAAAAGCTGGAAGGAAATGAAAAGATTGTTTTATAAAAATACATCCACTTCTACCACTCTATTAACTTACAAGGAGTCTATTTTGACTAGGGAATAACGAAAAATATAAACAAATATAGTATTGTATTTCAATTTGCATCAGTCCCATCAACTTCCTTTGGATAAGTTGTGTCACCTAAATGTTTCATATCATATTCATCAAAAGAAAGTTGTGGGATTAATTTGGAGCTATTATAAAGAATTAATTCATTATTACAACATATAGTGGCAACAACTGATCAGATTATTGATCAATATTAAGAAAGTGTCATGTTACGACCATGAAGGTATGTAAAAAAAAAATTTTACAAGTATGGCTAGGACTTTTGTATAGGTAGATTAGCAGTTGAAGATGAACCAATGAAGAAAACAACCAAATTCAAGGTTCTTGTACTGTACAATCGCCTATTAAGTATTATAGTCATTGTATATATTACTCTTGCAAAATCTTATAAATTAAAATGAAATGTTTGTTGGTAAGCGCATCACTTGAGAACGGCTGGACCGATTTGACTATTTTTTTTTTTTAATGTTTGTAATAGTCCGAATGGGGTTTTAGGGAAAGAAAAATTGGAAAAACTGCCCGGAAAATTGAAAAATTCGGGAAAAACTGAATGAAAGTGCATTTTTCTATGGAATTTTTGTATGAACTCAAAACCATAACTCACGATTCGAACGATAGATATTCGTAAATCTTTTTTTGTTTTGTTCGTTATGGTCTTCGAAAAGTTTTCAAAAAAATATCGAGACAATTACAAAGGAAAGTGGAAAAATTCGAACAAACTGCAAAAATTATAATTTTTGTATGCACTCTCGATCGTATCTGACGATATAACGATATATTTGGTTGATTCTTTTTTTGTTTTGTTCGTTATACTCCCGGGATGGAAATAACTCAATTGGCTGTTTTCAACTGAAATTAAAATCCGGAAGATCTGGAGAAAATTTTGGAAAAACATCTTCCAGCCTAAATTAAAATAAAATTGCAATTAGTTTTTACCTTTGTGTTGTTTTCTCTTCGCTTGTGTTGTGTTGTGTGTTATGTTGTTTTCTCTTCGCAATCTGTCGAACAGTTGAATTGTGATTGTGTTGTTCATCGCAATCTTTTCATAAAATGAATTAAGTTTCGTCGTTTTATCTCAAACAAATTTATAGATTTACCTACGAAATACGGTGAGTTTTGAAGTGACAAACGGTTAAAGAGTAACAAAGTGAATCAATTGTCCATTTTCAGTTGAATTGTGATTCTTCGCATCGCACATTGTGTCGCAATCGACACAATTGAAGTGAATTGCCACAATTTAATCGCATTAGAATGCCGTCAATAACACGGAGTAGAGAGCATTAGGTCGCAGGACTCGCAATGCTATAAACCAAACGAGTTTTCGATCTAATCGAACTGCAGAGCAACGCGAAGAGCGAAATGAAATTGAACGAAATCGATTATCACAAACACGTTCAGTATGTACACAAGAAGAAAGAGAAAATGCAAACGAAGATGATATACATCGAATGATATACATCATCGATCAGTAGAAACCAATCGCGCGACAATGAATTTGAATAATCGTGCAAGAAGACAAACAAATGTTGCGTTGAATAATCATCGAGCTGCATTCCGTTACAACATGACAATTGATTACAATGCAGACCTATCCGTTGCTATTGGATGGATGAGCGTTATGTGAGGCATTGAAATACAAAAACGAAACCCCTGGATTGTGTTGCGCAAGTGGCAAAATCAAATTGGCGCCATCGGTCCCGCTACCAGAGCCATTGCGCTCATTGGTTTCTGGAACAGGAACAGATTCCTCACATTTCCTAATTCCACACAGTTGCTTCCCAGTGACTTCATTTGTTGCAACAAATGTGGTTCGGGCATATCACACATTTCCAGCATTTTAGCGGTGAACTGCCAATAGAATTCTTCTCATATGTAAAATTACCCATTGGCGCACTTCTGAACGTACTCCTCCTCAAATTGAATATCCATGGCCACAATCGTTAATAGATATAATGATCACTCAGAAATATGTTTTTTCCCAATTTTACTCTGTTTACACATTTCTAATAGCTTTTCACAAATTCCATAAACGATCACAAACAAATTTATTGAAATTTGGACAGGGCGTCTGTCGGGTCAGTTAGTATTTAATAGATTTTGCATCACGACTGTGCACCATCGCACACCACAATAATTATTCCTCAATTTTTCGCAAAAAAATCAAGCAAATACGTGCCACAAGCACCATATTCTCCAGATATGGCACTGCGAGACTTTTCCTGTTACCTCAATTGAAGAAACAATTTCGCGGACATCGTTTTTGACTCCAAAGAAGTCATTCAAGACAGTTCGCTGTCTACTTTGATAGAAATATCAGAAATCGAGTACAAAAACTGCCTCGAAGATGGGAAAATACGTTGGAATAAGTGTATTGCAGTGAGGCGCGCCCCTCCAGTAGTTATCACAGTAAACAATTTTTCAAAAACACCACAGGTTTACTTCCTGTATAGGGTTTAAATAGCACGAAAAGTAAAAAGAAGGAAGGGGAAAGCAAAAAAAAATATTCTGCAGCACTATTTTCTTATACGTCCTCCCACTTTAAAAACCCACGAGCCGCCACTGAATTATTTTAAAAAAGACAAAATAAATTTGGATTAATACATAAATATTTTGTGTTTTATTTAGTCACCTTACTTTTTGATGATCACATAAAACTGTTACTTCTGATAGCAAGTATAGATAACGGTATCAAATGGGAAGGTTTTTTTTTTATGTAAGAAGATCATTTTCCAAAGTGAAAACAAAGCCTGAAAAGTCGCAAGAGATTATTGAATAAAATGGTCGATATAATCATGAATGAAGTTAGTTATTTGAAACCAGAAAATGTATCTTTTAATTCATGATGGATAATTACATAAGTTGTAACTTTATTATTCTAAATCTGTGTTTAAAAAATGAACCTTCACTTTTCACAAAGAGATGTTAATAAATACTATCATAGAATAACAGCAGTATATTGTGGCTAAATAGGTTTTCTTTGTGAAAGTTCTCGTAAATACCACGATAGTGAAAAATCGATTGTATAAGCCCCTGCAGATTTGTCTACGTGCCGAACCTTTCATACTCTTGTTATATTGTTTTATCGATAAAAATATATGGCCAAGAAAAAAGAAAATGTTAGAATTTCTACATGTTGTTTTTAGTTACCAATTCGATGGATAGTTATTAGTATTATAGTTATAGGTGTATATTCGGGCTAATTTACACTAAATTAAAATTTAGCTCAATTAGAAATGGCAAATTTCTAAAAAGGGTTAAATTGGCTTATCTTTGAGTTATTTAAAATATGTGCTTATTTTATTTATTATATGGAATATTAATTTAGAAATGTCGTAATTTTTTTGTGGAGTGATAAAAATATACAAATTATATTATAAATGTGGTAACTAAACAAAGTAACAACTAAAAAAGTATATAACCCAGATTGAAATATATATAAAGACGAGTTGGTTGGTGAAATAGCGAGACGACGGTGCCAAACTAGAATTTAATGGACAACCTGTAATGGAATTATATTTGGTTTGTTGATCAGTACTGATATATTCACTCACAAGAAGCTTATATTGAAAATGAGGGTTGCTGTTTATGTATCGATACTCTTTTGCACACGTTTGCACCAATTTTCATAGCACATTTTCCATTTCTATTGAGGTATCTCCAAAACATGCCCATTTAGCCACATGCCCCTTTAGCCGCATGCCCATTTATCCCAAAAAATAGGTGACCATTTACTTTGAAGTGCTTCTTGCGCGTAGATCTTTTGTTGGGTTTGGCTCATTTTGAAGGACCCTTACAGTCGAGTGTTGTTTACTTTCGGACTCATACGCATAGATCCAAGATTCGTCATCCGTGTAGATACTATACACGGCTTTTAATGCACCACGATTGTATCTCTTGTGCTTTTCTATGCACCAATTGATACGAGGCTTCTTTTGAACGATTGTCAAATTATGCTGAATTCACCGCGCACAAAGTTTTCACGGCTAAATGTTCATGAAAAAACTTATGTTTGCTTTTCATACTAATGCCCAAGTATGCCCCATTCTTACGGTTGTCACATGACGACCTTGCTTTATCAGTTCACGCACAGAATAGATGTTTTCTATTTTGTGCGAAACAACCGATTTTTGACGACTTTCTTTAAATTCGTCTATAAGCGAACGACTTGTACGATTGAATTCACTAAACCAGTGATATACAGTGGTTTTAGGTGGTGCACAGCGCCAAAAGTCGAAGTGAGTTGATCGATGCACTGTGTTGAAAAAATCCACGTCGAAAATCGTAATAAATCATCGCACGAAAATTCCCACGAGTTAATCCCATTTTTTGACTGAGATGAAATTTTCAAGTCAAGTCACTAAACAAAACAAATATCATCCGTATGACAAAACGTTCAGAGTACGTATATAGTCAACAATGCCAAACTTATATCTAGTATATGTCAGATGGTGCCTAGCAGCACCATTGTTGATAATTCCGGATACATAAATAGCAACCCTCGTATGAAATAAGAGATTTTTTTATACATATCTTTGAATTTTGTTTTACAAATCTCTCCTTTAGCATAGCTCAGCAGAATATAATTCTTCGTCATCAAATTGCAAGATTTCGATGGTCAATCTCCAAAAAATACCTTCAGAATCTTTGGTTTGCAAGAAATCAATTGTTTCCTCGCCTGTGTGATGTAGTCATGCTATTCTGATCATATTAAGTTGATTATCATATACCGGGTGGTCTAAAGTGTTAACTTCTTGAAATTAACTAATAACTGTTTGCAAGATATATCTTAAAATCGGATGTCAATCTTGTATCTTGTTGTGTCTAGTTTTTTATATATTTTGTATAGTTTTTATTGCATGTTTTGTTAATCATATTAGTATCATGGAGAGATTACTAGGGTGTAACAAAAGTATTGGCGTTTTTGAGATACTTAGTTATTCATTAGGATGCTTCGACAGTTCTTTCGCACCATTTCTGTGCCTTGCAAATGCCAGTTAACGGTAATGCGGGATACTCATACTCCCCTGAAAGCTCTTGTTCTAGGATCTACAGCCACAGCTGCTCTTAAAATGTCAGTATCGAGAGACCGTCACGACCTGATTTTCTGTCATTGTCAAGACTCATGTCACCCTCCCAGAACTTATTGAACCAGAGCTATGCGCTGCGGATTAATTCGGCACCTTCCCTGTCTACTTTACAAATATCACGAGTCGCTTTGAAACCTTTTTTAAAATTGTCTCAATTTTGCGACTTATTTCATTAAGTTTGTTAAAAACCATCGACTAAATATTTCGAAGTTGAATCATTTTAATACTGAAGAAGGAATGTTTATCTGTCGGAGCAAACTTGAAGTATAATCCTTTAATAATAAACAAAGAAAAAATCAAAAATACTTTTGTTACGTACGAAAAACAAATAATATACATTATTTTTAAGTATAATTTAATATCTTCGTCATCCAAAATATGCCTGGTAAATATTGTACCTAGTAAATATTGTAAATGTTTCCAAGAATTGTTAAATTACCAGCTGGAAATTCTTTTGAATATAGACCTTTCTGATATCGCGTTGGTACCTGACCCTCGGTCTCACAGAAGGAGAAAGAGGCCGACGTGCGGATTTTTTCTTGCTTTTGTCGAGCCAGATTAAGGGTCGTTAGTCATCGCAGGACTATTAGTCGTTGTTAATATTCATTATAGTTTGTGAAAAACACTGCTGTTAAATTGATGGGGAAAATGAATATTTCGTAAAATAAATAATATGATTTCTCGACAGAAATAATTATTGGAAGCTTCTTTATATGGTTGCCGCGTCTATTAGCACATAATCATGATGATCAGTGTAAACCCAATCCAAGTATGACCTCAGCCATGGCTATCGCTGAGCTATTGTTGAAGAATTATAGGTTTCATAGTGGCTAAGATAACCCAGCTTAGATCTTCATGTCCTTCCACATGCTGGACATTTAACATCAGGTGGATATAGAATTAGTACACGAGGTCCAGCATATTTGATCCATCTCAGATTATCTTCCTCATGGAGTTGCACAGCTCTGTATATCTTCTCACGCCATTTGGGTCTGTCGTTTGCCGTCTTTTCTCATTCGGACACGTTTGACTTAGACTTCTTTAAAGACGATTATATTACGTCTTTTTGGAAATCCGAAATTTCTATTTTGTTCTTTAATTAGCCATAAGGGATCTGCTTCGGCATCCTAGTATTCTCATCCTTTGGCAATGACCTAACCATCTCAGCTAAGCTTTTATGATCTTCGATTTTGCATGCACAAACTGTTGGCTCGTTCAAGTACCCTCTCATTGGTCTGATAGTCTTACCATTTTATTCTCAAGATTTTCCGGAGACAGCCTTGATGCAATCTCTCCAGTTGTTTTACTTGCTTCTGATACAGAACCCATAATTCAGCTCCATAGAGAAGAGTGAGAGTTATTATGGCATTATAAACATTGATTTTAGTGTTTTCCTTTAAGTCTTGGTTACTGAACACTCTTCTCATTAGGCGTCCAAAATTGGCACCAGCGCACTTTATTCTTTATATAACCTCTTCTTGCAGGTCGGCAGAGCATGAAATTTGACTTCCCAAATACGGGAAGTACGCTACTTCTTTCATGGGGTTGGCCCATTCACAACAACATCAACCGTCTCTCTATACCTGTTAAGAGCCGTTTGTTGTAATATTTTCGTTTTTTGTTTATCAATTTTAAGTGCAGCACCGCTTTCGCTCTATGCGCTACAAGCACAGTCATCCGCATACTACGATTATAACCTCATTTGCTTGTTATTTGGCTGTAAGTGATGCCAGGACCTGAATCCATGCTATATAATATCTTAACTGAATACGGCAATCTGCCTCTGACAAGATAACAAACACAAAAAAAAAAGCGTCAGAGTGATCACTTAGCCCTGCTTAACAATCTTAATCTCAAAAGCCTCAGTTTCGCCCATTTGTGTCAAAACAATTTCGTGCAACAACTCGTGCTATTGTGCAGAAGTGGCGGGCATCTTTAATTTTCATGAGCTTCTACATTATGTTGCTATTAACAAATAATACAATATATGAAACATGCTTTCACCATTACACTCCAAAGATGAAGCAGCAATTTAGACAGCAGGAGCAGGTGAAAGTGCATCAAAAATTAATCGAAAATAGTTTAATTTGCAGGAAAAAAAACAATATATACGGTTTTCTGGGATTCCCGTCTTGTGATGTTCATAGATTACCTGACAAAAGGTAGTCCCCCCATCACCACATTAGTGGAAAGTATTACGCGGCATTACCGGTCCAGTTGAGCAGTGCAAATCAGGTTAACTGTCCACATATGGCTAACAAGACAGTGCTCTTTCATCACGTTAGTGCGATTGCACATACGCTTTGCTCTCATATAAATAGCATTCAGCTGATTTGGCTGCCCGAAGCCGATTTCCTGTACGAAGCTTCATTGCAAATGATGAGATTAAAACAAAGAAAAGCACTTAGTTCGCAGAGTTGGACAAATTACATTATAACAAGGTTATAAAAAAGTTGGAACGTCGTTGGCCTAAATGTATTGAACAACAAGGTGATCGCGTTGAAAATATTAAATCGTATGTTCTGCTTCGTAAGGCCGAGAACTTTTCGTGCGACCCTCATATTTAACCAAAAGTAAATACACCGTAGAGGATTTTAGGGCTTAAAGGAGCAATGTACTTCGAAAATGCCGCCTACCATAAGATTTTGAACGACAGCTGCTGGCCATTCTTTTGTTTGGATATGAGGGTCTTTGTATATTATACCTGCGTTATTTTTCATAAAGAAATACTGAGTCGCTGAATTCGATACGCCTGCATTATTTTAAAAAAGCAACACGAATATTTTGAAATTATTCGAATATCACAGCTATATGGTAAATAAATCTTCATAGATTTTCAAAATAATATTTTGATCATCAAATTATTTTGTTAAATTAAGGTGCTCTTGAAAATGACGTGTCAATAAATCATTTCATCTCTACATGTTTTACAAGAAATCTTACAAAAAATCTTTATCTCTACAAGAAATTATGATTTATTAAGACTGTAAAATTATTATCACCTTCTCTAGAATGAATGACTTCCTATTTCAGCACAATGGCGCCAGATCATATACAGATCGTCAAGTAGTCTATAGAAGCGTCTGCCATATCTAAATTCAACTGTCTGGCGAGATCTCAAAATTTATCATCGATAGAACATGTATGGAATAACATTGATTGAACGCTTGAACGTTTGTCCCAGCCGTCAGCCACTTTGAACGAACTTGAACACATTTTGGATACTTTGCCAAAATAATTTTTTTATATTAAATGTAACTGGGATTTATTGATTTGTTATCATTACGGTTTACTTTCATGAAAAACAGTATACCTCCGACAAAAATTTTCGACCAGTGTTTCCTTCCAATTCTCACATATGGTGCTAACACTTCAACAATGACAAAGCAGACAATTAGAAATATAAGGGTGAGAAAACTAGCAATAGAACCCACAATGCTGGGAGTTTCTCTCAGAGATCGAATACCAAATACAGAAATACACAAACGAACGAAAGTGATTGACCTCGTAAAAAGAATAGCGATGTGGAACCCGCAAGTGGAACTGGGTGGGTCATGTTGCAAGCGAAGTTAATAACAGGTGGATAAAACGAATTCTCGAATGGAGACCAAGATCGGAAGCCTTTAGAAACAGAGAACGTCCCTTCACTAAACAAACTGGATGCAGGCGGCGCAGGACCGAACAGAGTGGAAGATCTTAAGGGTCTACGTCCTTAAGGATCTACGTCCAGCTGAACTTCAATAGCCTGAAAACGGATGATGAATGGATACCTTCATGGTGTATACAAAAAATTTCAAATTCATTCCAATAAAATATATTATCCCTTGTGTTGAATTTTTTGGTTTCCGGCACAGTAAATTATGTTTACGTTAAAATAAATGCCTTTTTCATGCTGCTACAGCTCGTATTCAGCATATCTTCTTATATTTTCATGTCATCTTGGTATTTGTTCCAGCTCTTTTTCTGTTAACCCCTATTCGACACTCTAGGATTTTCCTTGGCCTTTGGTTTTCTGGCATTCTTTGATTCATTTCTAGTAGATCTTTGTATAACTGCTTGTACGAACACAGTACGAAAACCTAACCTAACCTAGCCTAACTTTCATGTTCCTTTCTATAAGTTTAGATCTTGCCGAATGCAGGGTAGTACTGTAAAAAATAATGCATTTTTAAAAAGTTTTTTTTTCTTCCAATTGTATTTACTTTTATTTTAATTATATAATTAATGTAACTGGCATAACCATGTAACGAACCATAAAGCATATGCTTTATGGTTAACATCTCATTATTGATTCAACCTAATTGTAAAATCTATTTAAAATGCCATATAATTTATTTGGTTTGTGTTTTAGTATTTTTAAATCATTTATTTAGAAATTCAGCAATATAGTTAATCAGTTATGTAAGTATCGTTTTTATCAATCATCATTATCTATTTTTCTGACACCTGAATGATATATTTTCTTATAGGGTTCTCCGGGTACAAATAGTTTGATTAATATTTTAATTTAAGTTGACATATAATTTTAAATTATATATTAAATCCATAAGTAATGCCGTTTTTTATACTGTACAAAGATTTAATTTATTTAAGAGTTAATTCACTTTTAATCTAGAATATAATCTCCATCGTTATTGGCATATTCGTCCATATCTCTTACAAACTTCCAATTCCCTTTTTGTAAAATGAAGGCGATTTTAAAGGAAAATATTTTTCGAGTACAGTTTTTATAGGTATCAGAGTAGGAGCTTCTCCCACATGAAGAAAATGATGGTAGTATCTGAAAAGATTGTAATCTGACGGTGCAGCGTCAAGAAAATACGGTGGGTTGAGGAAGTATTTTTCAGCCTAACTCTTTTTTCTTGGGTGATTCTGGCACTGTAAGGTCTTGCATTGTCAAGCTGCAGAACACACTTTTGATTTTTTCAAGCACTTACGGTTTTATTAGGATTAGGAGCCTGAAAAACCTGATTTCGCTGGAAGTTGCCGAACTGGAACATTATTTTTTCTTATGTAGATTGCTGTATATAATCAACTTTTCATCTCCTGTAACAATTTGTTGAAGAAAAGGATCTCTGCATAACACAGACAAAAATAAACTGCAAATAACTACACGTTGACTTTTGTTTTCAACTTAAAGTTGATATGATGCTTACATTTCTTCTCTTTCCATTTACCTGAGTCGTTTTAAACACCATTATAAGCTTTGTGACTAATTCAGGGCTGGCTTGTTTGGGATCAGCTTAAATTTTAACCAGCAGATCCTTTCAAACATAACAGATCTTCCAGATTATATCCTGGCAAAAAGATTGAAATCACCATTCTTAAATTGTTTAAACTAACGCTGATATGTTTTGCTATCCCAAAGACGATAATAAATACCATCAATGGCATAATGGCATTTGTGGCATTGTTATGCTTTGAAAACTCATAAAACATGCAATGTCTAATATGGAACATCCACACTTTGCTCTTCTATTCTCAATTAATTTCCTTAAGTTTTGTCAAAATTTAACAATAAGCACACTAATTATACAGGTCTACAGTGGATTTGATGCTGGAAAGTCAAAAACTGTTTTTGAACTTGCTCGGTATGATGGTTCTAACGGTACATATATTTTTTGAAATGTTCGTGTACCCTACGAGATATGATAGGTGTGGAAAAAATATAATTATTTTATATTATTTGCCTTTTGTTACATCATTGAACATGGAGAAAGCTTCTTTTTCATAATTTTTTCGAGTGAGTTCCTTCCACGCACTCACGCATGATACCCCAGCAGTAATCAACCTTCATGTGTTCATTCCATCGACCCTGATACCTTGCTTCCATATCTTTTAGGTTCTGATGAAATCGCTTTCCTTGTTCCTTAATGTAAGAGCCAAGGTTGTCCGGAAATGTATCCAAGTTATTGCTCATGTTACATCCAAGCTTTTTAAAAATTTCCAGCATGTTTTGCACCAATTCGCGATAGTTTTCGGACTTATAATTCCAAAGGAAATTTTTTACAACATTGACGAAAGAAAAGCTATATCATTCATTGAATGCATGAAATTGTTATCAAAAGCCTAATATGCGGTCCATCGAAATGCCAGCCTTAAGTTTCTCCTTGCTCAAACCAGGGAATTTCCTCGACATATAATTAAAACAGGAACAATTTTTATCTAATGCTTTGACATACTGCTTAATTAGATCCAATTTTATGTGTAATGGGGGCAAAACTATTTTCTCTATAGTAACTAACGCTGTATTAATGATATTTTGTTTCCCAACTAATCCATAGCTCGCGTTTAGCTCTGCTATCCCACAAACAGAGAAAACATGGAAATTTCGTGTAGTCGATTTGTTAAACTAATAAAAAGTTTACCATTTATAAATCAACGCATATAACCCACTTATGATCATGGTACTTGAGTTTTGCCAATACAGGGAAAATGGTTTCATACTCCTCCTTTAATTTAGTAGAACGAGCAATGTGAACCATGCTTATTGCTATTATGTGGCAAAACACATTTAAAACTTGGAATTGTCTATAAAAAGTCTCCATTCATTTGGCTGGTAGTTCAAGAAACCCCATTTTCGATAAAAGATCACCGACATCATTACAAAAAATATCATTTTCTGAGCAAAAAAAAACGGAAGCAGATCTTTTTTTCGAGTACGATAACATGTAATTTTAGTAGCTTTTTTAGTTTTTTTAATTGGACAAAAAACAAAAATAAACAGGTTAAATGGGTACTGAGAATAAAATAATATCGATGTGAGTAGATTACAAACTGTACATCCTTTTGATAATTTAATGTTATTGAGAGTGTTGCTAGACACTATACTTTAAAATTACGTTTAAATCTTGGCGGCGTCATAAAAAAAATATATTGACCTGTGTTATCAGTATATTTAACTAAAATATAGGTTATGTTATGTTAAGTTCAATTATTGTCAGTAGATGGTAGTGTTTCCAATAGCCGGTCGCGTTGGTGCGGCGGTAAGAGCGCCTGCTTTGCCGAATCTGCGCTGGAGCGATAGCTGGTTCGATTCCAGCGCTCGGATGGTTATTTTTCTTTCTTCTGTCCGTTTATCTTTCCTAAATGTTTGTGATTGTTTCTAGGCAAGAGTGTAAAATCCGACTACGAATTACCCCTCAGTCACGCCAGTTAAAGGCTGGGTAAGGCCGGATGCCTTCTGAGAAGTGTTCTACGTTGGTCACTCGCCAGTCGGTAGATTTCCTGATAGACTTATGGGTAGGCACATAACCAAGGGTTTATAGCCCGAGGGGGGTGCTGGCCTGGGTTTGTCGGAAGCTGATGACCGTGGTTCGGAACCCACGTTAAGCTGTAGGTCCAGTCGCTAAATAGCCTAGTTGCTGATGCGCCTCTAACCCACAAACACTTTACTTTACTTACTGTTTCCAATACTTGACAAAGAGCGAGATTACTTTCGGTACCCTCACTTTATTTAATTGTTAAAAATATAAAAAATATTATGATATATTGTAACATATATTTATTGATTTATTTAATGTTTTTGAAAACATTTATTTAGAAATTGTATATCGTTAATGAATTATGTAAGAATGGTTTTTATCAATCATCGTTATCAATTTTTTTTTGACACCCGAATAATATGTCTTTTGTAGATACTCTTTATACAATGATTTGCGATGTATGTATAATATAATGATATAATTGAATATAAAATTGAAAGATATCTTCATATTGTAGAATATTTAAAACATTTAAGATATAAAATATGTTTATTATATTGAATTAGGAAAAAATACCTTTATTTTTTTTATAGTTCTACGAAATATCATTTACTTAAGATAAGGAAAAATAAACTCAATGCAATTATATACTGCTTATTGTTATATACAACCTTTTGTTATTTTTAACAAAAGGTAGTTCGAAAAGTTATCTGCTTGAAACAAAGATGGCGCATGTATGATCAAATTACCATGATATTTTTCACATATAATTCAACATTACTTCTGTAAAATCAATCAACATTACTTATGTAATATTGCAAAATATATTAAAAATTTCATTTTTATTATTTGCGATTTTTGCATAATAGGATGTTATATCTCCATATTGAACAATTACAATATTCTTAAGATATAAAATCTGTTTATTATACTGAATTAGAAAAAATACGTCTTTAATAAAAATTAGAGTTCTATGAAATATAGTTTACTAAATATAAGGAAAAATACACTCAAACCAATTATATATAGTCTATTATTATATACGATATTTTCTTATTTTTTAACAGAAGTTAGTTTGATACATGGATGCATGGTGCATGGATGCCTATGAAGTTTCAGACAAGTGCGTTGAGCTGATGTTTGTGGCGATCCAGAAAAACAATCACATTTTGACATTTTTTGTAAAACGAATAGAACTGAAGTTTGAATTGTTATAAAGTAGTTTATTTCATGGGAATTAACATCGATGAATATATACTACGTTCCAAAAGTTTTAGACCGCCTTTTCAAACTTCCCAAAATAACTCCCAATTTTTTTTCCCAACTCGGATTTATTTAAGTTAATATACTGCATTTATACCTTCAAAAACAGCTTTATAATACTTTACCAAAGATAAGAAGAAAAATAACAAATATCACATAAGAAAGTTTCTATTTCATTTGCTCACTACACAAACGCAATAACTGCGAGGGGCGCAGGGCGCATGTCAATCGATAGCCTCGCGTTTAAAATTTAGTCAGTATGGAGCGTTTCTCGGGCGTAGACTTTGCGTTGTGCGTTCGAGAATTTTACAAAAACAGTTATTTCAGGCTCATTTTCATCTCGACGGTCATGTAAATAAGCAGAACTGCGTTACTACAGTGCAACGAACCCGAAAGACAAGCATACCTAATTCTCGTGATTACTTATTATTCTATTTTATCAATTCGCCTCGTAAATTCAGGGAGATTAACCACTAAAAACCAAATTACTTTTTAATTTCTCGACGCACGTTTCGCTAACCATGTTAGCATCATCACGAAATGTTGCTAAAAATTTGCAAAAACGTCAATCATATTTCTTAACATATCCATATATATAAAAATTTAAAAAATCCAAAAATAATTTGTTTTTTGCTTCAGACTGTTTAATTAATAATCTGCTTACAATACTATTGAATTCACTTTACTAGTGGTCTTTGTAACTTTGATGGTAATAACTTTTGGCCTGGGCTGTACAAGAAGAACTAGACTCCACTTAAAGGTTTTTCCCTTTCCGTTTCCGATGGTAAAAAATGGGCCGCTAAATTTAAACGTCGTTGTACCAGGTGTCCCATTAATGATGGATCGCGGCCGTATCTTGAAAACTATTTATCCCACAGCTTTGGGGAAAAAAAAATTGTACTAAAAATGATCATGAGAAATTCACCAAAAATATTTTTAACCTTCTAAAACGACCGCAAGAGGGCGTGACGAGCTAAACATTTTTAAAAATATTTTTTTTGCGTATTTTCAAGTGTTAACCGAGTAAGAAAAATTCTCAGTTATAATTAGCAAACTGTCTCCTACAACTTTGTTTTATGACATTTTGTCGTAATTTCACGAATAGAGGGGTGGGGGGGAGTTTTACCTATTGAGATAAAAAGTCGTCTAATGTCCGTTTGCCTTAACCGATTTTCCTCAATTTGGATTAATTTAAAAGGCAATTGCTGGGACAATCAGATAATCTGGGAGATAAATTATTTAGTTTATAAATGAAACCGCGAGGTGGCGTTACATTCAACAATAGTTTTTTTTAAGTTTTGTTCAGTTTTTTCAAATGGAATGGTACAGCTTTTATTACATGGCTAGAAAGGTAATTTAAAGAGGAATCATCCAGTGAAAACCCGAAATCGATATCTCTCACATGTCACGAGATATTTCGATTTTTCTGAAAAAATCAGTTATTATTTCACTACTATTGCCTTCCTTCACAGTTTACCCAGGCTTAGGACTGGTCCAAATACTTCGTGCCATATTAATTTGGAGCGTGTTTAAAGGCCAACTGATTTTTTCAGAAAAATCGAAATATCTCTTGACATGTCAGAGATATCGATTTCGGGTTTTCACTGGATTACTCCTCTTTAAATTACCTTTCTAGCCATGTAATAAAAGCTGTACCATTCCATTTGAAAAAACTGAACAAAACTTCAAAAAACTATTCTTGAATGTAACGCCACCTCGCGGTTTCATTTATAAACTAAATAATTTATCTCACAGATTATCTGATTGTCCCAGCAATTGCCTTTTAAATTAATCCAAATTGAGGAAAATCGGTTTAGGCAAACGGACATTAGACGACTTTTTATTTAAATAGATAAAACTCCACCCCACCCCTCTATTCGTGAAATTACAACAAAATGTCATAAAACAAAGTTGTAGAAGACAGTTTGCTAATTATAACTGAGAATTTTTCTTACTCGGTTAACACTTGAAAATACACAAAAAAAATGATTTTTAAAAATGTTTAGCTCGTCACGCCCTCTTGTGGTCGTTTTAGAAGCTTAAAAATATTTTTGGTGAATTTCTCATGATCATTTTTAGTACAATTTTTTTTTCCCCAAAGCTGTAAGCGTTTCGATACTATGGTCCGTTATAGTTTAAACTATAGACTCAATTAGATTTAGCACCCAACATTAAATCACTTTCCCGGTTTATACATTTTTTAAGGGTGGAGGATATGGTGGAGGATATTTTTACAATTTTCACTAGAAAAAAATGATATATCGCAAACCATATATGATAAAAATAAGTTATATTTTGAATTCTTAGTTAGAAATACCAACATTTCGAAGTACATTCAGGTTTATCAGGTACATTATGTTAAAGTTTATCAGGTGAAAATGTACCAAAGAAGGCGAAAACGTTTCCAACTGTACTAAAGTCATAGTTACTGTTTTCTGGAATTACTATTGACAAAAAGCAGGACCATCACCTTGGAGAATTACACTTCACTGCTAGATCAATTAAAGAGTGCCAATTAGGCTAAACATTCACATCTGGCCGAAATGAATGTGCTTTTCGCCACGACAATGTGCCTGCACACACGTTTAGGGTTATTGGAGCAAAACTTCATGATTGACGCTTCGATATGCTTCCACATGTACCGCATTTGCCGGATTTTGCTCCCAGCGATTACTTTATTTTCCCAAACCTGAAAAAATGACGCGCTGGACTTCAAATGGTGAGGTTAAAACTGAGGCTTGCCGAGTTCTACAAGTCGCATTATACTGGGAGTATTAAACAGCTGCATTGTTGTTGGTCTAACTGTATTTAATTGCAAATTGATTATGTTGCAAAACAAAAAAATCTTAAAAATGGGTTTTCTTTGCCATGGGGAGAACTGTTCGAACGATCCGCGTACTTGTGCATTACGGAAACATTATGCTACCTTCTAATTCAACAAAATGGCTTATGTTATTTGAAAATAGATGACTTGTAAACAGTGCGGACATCCGGATGTCAAATTTGAATGATCTGTTAATAACAGAAGGGCTTAGGGGTTATTTAAAACGAACATTTCTTTTACAAATTGTATATTAACATGTTTGTTTGATTCTCATAAATTGTGTGATCTATTTAAATATATTTCATGAATAAATAGAAAAAAAACACTTGAGTTTTTTATCGATTTTTTTATCTATAATCTTCAATGCCATATTAACAATTACATCTACCAACTACCTGTGTTTTGATTATCGTCGTTTCTATATAATTTGATAAAAATACAATATACTTTAATATAAGTATAAATTCCAAGGTGAGGTTAATAGCCTGTATTTAGCATATCAGATACCGAGTTTTACTTATTTTTACCTACACTTATTTTTTTTCTCAAGGAAAAAATGTTTTGTAATGTATTCATATATCATTCATAGATATTTCGTTGCGGTAATACAATGGAACTATTATTTGCTTCATATTATCTTTAGTTTAGCTAAGTATTTAAATCAAAAATCCCTCAACATCTAAAAACGAGAGTGTGGAACCAAGAAATCCTCTCGGCAATGTTAACAAAAAAGACATACAGAGATTTGGTAACAGATCAAGGTAACGCAAAGGAAATTGGAAAGACAAATATGTTTTAACTAAAAAATCTTAATATTGGGTTGTACTGAAAATTCGTAGGGATTTTATTAAGAGATCACATATAGTATAGATATATAGATACGTAAAAAAATAACACCCGAAACTTTTACAAAACATTTAAAACTAAATTAACAGGCTATCAACCCCAAAGTCTTTGCTTTCAAAAGGAAAACGGACAATTAGCTCTTAATAACCTAGACTATTGCAAAGAACTTGCGAAATATTTTGAACAACTACTAAATTGTCCTGACCCCTTAAACAGATTACCAACACTAAATCCTAAACAAACAAACCTAGATTCATTACCACCGAATAAAGATTAAATAATTAAGCAAATCAACCGACTTAAAAATAACAAAGCTTCTAGTGAAGATGGAATCACTGATGAACTGTTGAAGTCCGCTAGTCCAGGTACAATCAAGGAAATAACGAATATTCTACAAGAAGTTTGGCGAACCGAACGGATTCCGGAAGATTGGAAAGATGCTTTAATCCATCCACTACATAAGAAAGGAGATAGAACGGATGTAAACAACTACAGAGGGATATCTCTTCTCCCAGTTTGTTACAAGATTCTATCTCAATGTTTACTAGACAGCACACAGGGGCAGTTAGAGCCTAAAATTGGTGAATATCAAGCAGGTTTTCGACCGAGCAGATCCTGCCTTGAACAGATCCTGAATCTAAAGTTGATCTTAAGACATCAAAAACTGTACAATAAAAATCTCGTCTGTTGACCGCGAATCTTTATTCAAAATCTTGAAAGAACAAGGACTAGATCTGAAAACGCTGGCAATTATTAAAGCAACATCAGCTAACACAAGGTCAAAAGTTAAATTCATGGGTGACATCTCAGAGCCCTTCGAAATTAAAACTGGGGTGAGACAAGGGGGTGGACTCTCGCCACTCTTATTTAACTGTGTTCTAGAGTAATACAGGAGTGGCGTAAAAAAAAGTCGGCCCGAATATTGACCAGCCCATTAAACTGGGGAGAACCAACATCTAAATTGATTGTCTGGCGTTTGCTGATGATCTAACAATTTTGGTTCGAGATATATTAACAGCACGAAAACAAATTGATATCCTAAAAGAAACAGCAGCAAAAGTAGGACTTCAAATTTTCTTTGAAAAGATAAAATACATGACCTGCAACAGATTAAGAACACCATTTCTAAAAACAAAATATTGTAACATCAAACGGGTCGCTCAATTCAAATATTTGGGTGAAATAATCATGGAAAACGGGTTGGATAAAGCGGCCAATAAGGGTAGATGTCAAAAAATGGAAACGGCATTGAGACTTTTACACAAAATATTGACAACAAAAAATGCATATCTAAAAACACAAAACTGAGACATTACAACACAGTTATTAGCCAGAATGTCTGTATGGGGCAGAAACGCTTATTTTGAATAGAAAGAGAAACATGTTGAAGGAAGAGATTGAAAAGAAGGAAAGAAAAGACACAAGAAAAATCTTAGGCCCCAAACAAATAAAAAGTACAATATACCGACTTCGAGAAAACCAAAAAATCAAACAATACACAGATATAGAAAAAGCAATATGGAAAAAGCTATATGAGAAAAAGAAGACTTAAGTTTTACGGACACATAAAATGGATGAATCCCAGTTGGCTAACTAGACAAATAATCGAATTTTATGAAAATAGGAGTAGCGCTAAAGATGAAATAATTAAATGGATTGTTGCAATTAAATAGGACCTAAGATCAGCAAATATTACACAAAGTGAAATTCAGGATAGAGGCTGTTTCAGAAAGCCAGAGAGAAAAATGTGGGAAGACTGGAACAACTTGGTCTGACGAAAGAAAAAAGAAAAAAAGCTCATAGCGAAAGAATTAAATCAGGATGGGCGCAAATGAAGGAATCCACCAGGGCCCATACATAACTAATAATAATAGATATATAGTATAGATACACCAATAGTGCATGTAAGTGTTTATTTATGCTATTATCTAATTACCATTATTATTTACAACTTTTTGCCAACGTAGTGGTAGATCCATAATGGCTTTTTCGAAAAATGTGAATCTTTATTATTAAAAAATGTCTTTATTGTTAAAAAAAAGGATTGTGTTTCACCTCTTCCGTTTTAGAAATTTTCCCATTCAAACTCTTGTGGAGGGAACAAAATAGATGCGATGTCAAAGGTGCGATGTTCGATGTCTAAGGTGGATGAGGCAACACTTTTCGCCTGGTTCTAATTGAAACGTGTGGTCGTGCATTGTTATGATGGGACACGACGCCTACGAACAGCCTTCTTACCTTTTTTGAAATAAAAAAGCAATAGAACCCTATCTACAATCGGCACATACCTTGTTTTTTGTTTGGACAGGGTTCTTAACATTTTTGAAATAAAAAAGGATTATGTGGCGTAAATGCAAGTTATCGACAGACATCTTCAATTTGAATAAATTTGACCAACTGAAGGCTATTATATTGAAACAAAGATGAAAGTCAAAATATAGACAAACAAAGGTGATGTAAAAGAGAACTAATCTAAGTAGAAGAATCTAAGTAGAGAAGAAAACTGGATAATCGGTAATGACAACATTGAACATAATATATCAGAAATCGTATTATGAATGGTAACACCAAATAGTTATTCCCTGTAGTCTGTTCCCTGTACGATCTATATACAAAGTAACAAAAACGTTAAGATCTATAAAACAGTCCTTTGGCCAGTGGTTACAGGACTGCGAGATAGGACTTATTGAGAGACATAGACAATCACAAAGAAAACTAGACGATTGTAGTATTCGAAGAAAATAACCAAGAATATTTGGTTCTCTGAATGATAACGAAATTTAGAGGATCAGGTAAAACTTCAAATTCAAGCAGTTATACAAAGATCTGGATATTATAGACTATGGAGGGTTCAGCAACTTCGATAGATGGGACACGGGACGGGAAGGCCGAATGCCAAGGAGAATCATGAAGGGACGCATACATTTCTTACGAATGTAAAACAATATGCTGCAGAAATACTGCTCATCAAAAACTAGCTAAGGGCTGCTGGAGATCGATCCGCATGGAGCCGAAAGTTGAAGGAAGTCAAAGCTCAATAACGGGCTGTAGTACTACAGGAAGAAGAAGAAGATCATACATTTGTAAAGCTGTAAGCAGGAAATATGTTTAATTTAAGGCAGACATATAAAAACAATTTTTCTTTTTAATTAAGCTAATATTTTATTTTGAATAATCTTATATATTACAAATATATTACAATTTTACACTGACTTATAAATAGTATAGAAAGATATATTAAAAACTGTATAAGATTCGTAACGTGAAATAATAAAAAAAATATTCCATTATTATACACCAACCACGCTCCACGTCATTTAGGCTCTTAAAAAGTCACAAGCACAATATTGTATCTGGTTAAATAAAATATACTCAAACACGATTTCTCTATTATTACCAACTTATTTAGCTTTTGAATATATTTTATTTGTTCAAGGTTCCTTATAAAAAAAGATAATGAAAGGGTATTATACATAAAAGATATGGAATGCGTTCAATATTACTAATAGAAGTTTAGCTACCTTAAAAAAATGAATATTTCAGTCATTTTTTTAAAAGGTATTGGAAACAATTTAAGCTAATACGATTATGGAACATTGATTGAAAATTTAGGATTCGGTTTTTTGTTGGAGAGAAATTATTAAAAGATTTTTTTTGGTGTATGGCACTCGACATATTAAAAATGATTTATAAAGAATTGTATCCGCTTTAAATGTTAAAACTTAAAAGTCCCAAGCTTCAGGCATATTACATATTTGAGCTGTATAAATAAATAAGTTTAGGTAGTTTATACAAATACATTGAATAATATTGCATTTTAGAAATAAAAAGGGTTATACGTATATCTAATCGTTAAGATCCGAACGAAAGACGAGAAAAAAAAAGAGGACCTACGCTCACTTTAATCTCCGATTAATGCCGAGAGTGAAAATCACAAGAACTGAAAAACATCGATTTATTGCTATCCGTTTTATTTTTTCTTTTGGTAAAACGCTTACTTCTTTAGAATTATATCTTTAGACAACAGTCTTTATATTTTTAATCTACGGACAGTTAATTTTACATTAAATTGAACTATCTAATTTTTTTTTCGTTATAAAACGCAAAAATTTACAGTATGATTAAATATAAATGATGCTATCAAAGAATATTTTTTCTGACTCTTTTTATAAAAGGTTGGTAAAAAGAGTTATGATTAGTTCTCTTTGATTATTTTTAGGCGAATTGTGTTTGACCTTACTTTGAAAAAGGATATAATAAATGAATATAATGAAAATATATCTTCAGTTTCTTTTTTTAATGTTATATTGTGTGATGTTAATAAAGGCCTTTTGAAGTTTGATTATCATGTTTACGGTAAAACAATAGTCCCTCCAAATGCACATTTTTGCTGTTTGGTAGATTTTTCCAAAAAAAAATATAAGAAGTTGAACATATCAGGCTGTTTTTAGTTTTTTCTAAACTATGGAATTAACTACATTGAATACGATGTAATCCCAGATCTGGATATTGTAGATTATCTGAGTAACACTTGGCCAGAATGACAGAAAGCCGAAAACCAAGGAGAATCAACGATGGACGAATAGGCAGTAACAGAAAACTAGATCAAAAACACAGCGGCAGGACAATGTAAGAGGGGATGCTGAAGAGCATCAAAAACGAAGGGGCTGTGGGAGATCAATCTGGATGCAGGAAAAGGTTGAAGGAGGTCAAGACTCACTGATGGACTGTAACACCACAACAAGAAGAAAAAAGTTCAATATCACAATAAGTCTGGATATTATAGACTACTTGAGGATTCTGTGATTCAGATGGGTGATTCAAATAATAAGAAGAATCCTAAAGGGGCGAAAAATGGGTAACCAAAAGAAGTAAACTAAAGACACAGTGGCAAAACAATAAAAGAATAGATGCTGAAGAACTACTGCATATGTATAAAAACTGACAAAGGGCTATTGGAGATCGATCCGAATTAAGGTAAAGCTTGGAGGAGGTCAAAGCTCACTGATCCATTGCAGGAAGAAAAAGAAAACGACCGTTGAATTTCACAGTAAGTCTGGATAATAGAGACTATATGAGGATTCAATGACTTAGATGGGTAACGATACCAAAGAGAATCAGAGAGGGACAAATAGTGGATGACAGAAAGAGAGGTACCTCAAAGACATGCCAACAGGACAATGTAAGAAGAGATGGTGAAAAACTAATAAACATCAAAAAGTAGCAAGAGGCTACTAGAAATTGATCGGGATGGAGACGAAAGTTGAAGAAAGTCAAGATTCATTAATGTGATGAGTACCACAGGAAGAAGAAGAATGTTCAATACCACAGCAAGTCTGGATATTATCGACTATTTGAGAATTCAGCGATTCAGATGGCTGGAACACATAACAAAAATGTCAGAAAGCACAAAGGAGAAATATAAAAGGATGAATCTTGGCTAACAGAAAGCCGCGTAAGCTAAAAATATAGTGACAGGATAATGTAAGAAGAGATGCTAGATGGAAAGGGCTGCAGATCGATCCGGATGGCGGCCAAAATTGAACGTCAAGGCTCAAGAATATTCAATAACATAGTAAAAATTAGTATGTTTAGGCTTCAGGAAATGTAAAAAAATATCAAGTATATCTATATTTGTTTTGATTATCGCCATTTCTATATTATATTCATTGAATTTGAATATCAATATAAACGCCAAAGTAAGGTTAACACCCTAGTACTTAATATATTTGAAATCATCTATTATGTTAACATTCATTTATACCTACGACATTTATTTTTTCTTAAAGAAAAAAAATTAAAATTTTGATTTTAATATTAATAGCCACATAGATTTTTAGTATACTCTTTTGATTATTGTATATTTTTTGGGGTATAGCAAAACCAACAAAATATCCTTCAATAAAACATCTGCTATAAACATCTTATTTATTAACTTGATATGTGAAAAAATAATGCTTTTTTCTTTTTTTTAATTATAGACTACGTACTTTTGGTGTTTTGCCTTATTTTACTTTGTTCCGTACACACATGTATGGGGTGACAAAGAATTTATAAACAAACTAAAACATCCATGTAAAAAAGAACTGTTATATAGCCTTCAATCATATACAAGGAGGGTATTTTTCTTTCAGGCATTATTTTTTTATAACTCACTTTGTATACTTTTGCAGATATTTTGATGTAATAATAAATTAGAACCACTAATTATTTAATGACCCTACTTTATTTACAAAAAGTATGAGTTATAAAAAAAAGATGTCCAGTGAAACACCTCAATATACATACATATATAAAGCGTTTCATTTCTTTAAACTTTATTCATTAATAATGAATAAATAAAAAAATACACAAATATACTGTATATTAATGAATGAAATACGTTTATTGAAATAAAATTAGTTAAGTAATATAATATACAAAGTGTTCTACCGTTTATGAATGAAACACTCTATATATTACATTAGTAAGATATACCTAGAATCTATGACAGTTTAAAAGCAATGAAACATAAGGAATAAAATAATATTAGTCTAATATATAAAAATCACATTTAAATCTCGTAATGGAAACGAAACAAGTATTCGTTTTGTCTTCTTCAGTCCAACAGTTGTGGTTTACAATAAATTAAAGCGCAAGCTGCTGCATTATCTTATAGTTACAACAAAATAATATATATATAATCGCGATATAAGTCCATAAATAAGAGTATATATGTATGTATGAAATATAGCAGTGGCGGCTTCTCAATTGAGGCGACGTCTCATTAAGTTTGAAGTACATTGATACTATCTGTAATTATAATATGAATAGGAGTTATTTTTTTATTGCATATGCAACCAATAATACAAACGAATAACCATAGGCCACATTTACAATATAATTCAAGCATAAGTTAAAATGTTAACATCAACGCATTTATAAACGTCACCTCTTTCACGTTCATCAGCGCCTCCCCTGTTTTAATTAATCATACTAGTGAGAAATATAATATCAAAATTAATGATATAAAATTGAATTAATTGGCCAATGGACAACAATGACATAAAGTCAATTTTTACGTACACCACTGTACGAAAATATACAAGTTTTATAAAATTTATTCATTGCCTCAATTATTTAAATAGCTAGGACCCGCCACTGACATATGGTAAATACATTCCCAAGTGAATTTAACATAATATGCCAAATATTTACAATATGTTGTCATTTCAAATATTTAAAATAGCATGTTCAATAATGATTTCAACAACATTTCAGGATGATGTTTTTCTATAACTCTGTGGTTATATCTTGAACCCAAGTTCTTCTCCCAAAGCTTTATAGCCAAATCCTTTTGAAAATTTAATTCGGCATATTCTATATTTACATTTTTTCATAAGATTTTAAGTAATTAAGATGATTTAAGTGCTAATAATTATTGCGTAAGTATAAATACATTACCCAACAATTTTTAGTAAAATTATTACATTGCAAATGTTCTATTTATTAAAACGCTTTTAATCTTATTTCAAATGCTGATATACAATATCAGAAGATCGATGATTGAAGAATATATAGATCTTACCATTCGTTTTTATTTAATTGCTTATTAATAGTTTTCACATAAATGAAAATATTTTCGTGAGACAAAAATATGGGCCTCCTCTGATTTTTCAATTAAATTTTGTCCTAAAGTGGATACATCCTCATTGCCAGTCGGTATTGTTTGTTTAAATATAAATTATAAATAATTTAATTACCGTAAGAAAATGCCTAAAGGAAGAAAGTTAAATGAAAGTGAAATTCAGGTGATTGCAAAAAAAATAGTGTTTCACGAAGTGTTTCAAAAATAGCCAGAAATTTAACCGAAAGAAGGCATGTTATAAGAAATTATTTAACACTATGCGATCAATATAGGCAAAAAAAGTAATGGTCGACCAATGGCTATAAGTCGAGACTGAAGGGCTATTTTTCGTTAGACTTTCAATTCTAGTAATATTGCATTAGTAAATGCAGAAAACATAGAAGTAAACACTAACGTACGTAGTGTTCAACGTATTCTTCAAAGAGCTCCCAATTTGAAATGAAAGAAGCTCAAGAAAAAACTTCCCCTTTCCAAAAAAACACAAAGCAGACAGGAGACGTTTTTTTCAGCAGACCATGTGGACTGGAAAAAAGATGGTGAAACATTTTCTTCAGTAATGAAAAACGGTTTAATCTGGACGGACGTGACGGTTTTCAGTGACAGTTTTCAATATTCATGATTTAAATCAATTTAAGTCGACATTAGACCCGTGGAGGCGGAATTATTATTTGGGATGTTATAGCGTATTACAGAAAGTTTAGTTGAGCATTTTATGTCAGTGGAAGGCAGTTCAACAACATTTAGGACATCAAAAAAGCACGGGAAGAGCTTGACCCAAACTATTTATACAAATTTTCAAGTCATTTCTCCAATGAATGTTTATAGCATTGGAAAAAAACGGACGTTCTACGACATATTGAGAATAAATTTTTAATTTTTTGTTTTAAAGAATGAAAAATGTATAATGTTAGAAAGAAACATTATTAGAATTGTTATTAAAAGATTATTAGAATGATAAAATTAATGAAAAATTTTGATAGATTTTTTAGATATTTTCAAATAAAGTAAATAAGAATGTTTGTTGATTTTCCTAACTATTGTTCAAATACTAACGAAAGTTTATTTTGAATTTAAAATGATTGAACACTAAAAGTTTTTTAAGCGTTATGTTATCACTGAAAACAGGAAGCACTAAAATACAAGAATGTTCAAGACATACCAAATATTATAAACCATTGTATTATATACAAAATTACAAATAATATGAGGCATATTATAATAAAAACTTTCTTCAAGACTGATATGTATCATACTATATTTCACTTCAATACTCTTTCAAATAAAAATCCTAGATATTGAAAGTTTTTTTACACGCATTATTCACTTTAGGCTAAAATTTGACACAAAAGAGATTTCGAAAAAGTGTCCGTATCATCTCGTCCTTATACGAGGAATCCTTCGTTACCGTTAACGCGTATTTGCGCCCGAATATTTTGTACACTGTTCATTATTTTCTTCTGATGACCCACTAAGGTGATGCCTAGTTCGGTCAGCTCTTTCACGGTGAGATTGACGACCGCGTCCATGCTGTTAATGCCGCCGGTATGGAAGTTTTCTAAGTAGCGGGTCATTTTGATTGAATTGAGCCATTCTTCGACGGATGTGAACTGTGTCAAGTCGGGAGCGTCAGCTGACAATGGGTTTGTGGAGCTGCAAATGATTGAAATAGATGATTAGGTCTTT
This sequence comes from Cosmopolites sordidus, assembly GCA_031761425.1. NCBI lineage: Eukaryota > Metazoa > Arthropoda > Insecta > Coleoptera > Curculionidae > Cosmopolites > Cosmopolites sordidus. The sequence continues at coordinate 9,728 of JARFXV010001092.1, read as the reverse complement.
GTGGAAGAGCATAATGTTTAAAATCGAAAATAATAATACTGAATTAATTCTGTGTTTATTTTTAGTATTTGGAATATTTTGTTAAACTTAAACTTAGGATTGAATTTATCTGCTAGAAATATGATCAAATAGTGTCGAAACCTGGTCATTTAGGTATCTCGCTTTAAGTAGAAATTTGTTTTGCTTTATTTGCCTTTTTAAATGCCAGTACTTCTGTTGATTTTCAATGTGTAAGATTTTGTAAAGCAATGAGTAAAAATAATTCCTTGTTGCATAGAAATCATGTCAAAAGTATACCATTGATAGCTACTGTCAAGAGCTAGGAATTACGAATGGCATAAAATCTTCAAAGATAGCTAGGAATGTTTTGAAAATGAAAATTTGCTTTAGATGTTTTTCAGTCAATAAATGAACTTCAAGGCCAATGCTGTTTAGAATTTATAAGCCAGTGGTCGATGAATATCAGCTGGAAATATAGCTGAATCTGTTGAAACAATGTATGGTATAGTAATCGCCTTGATCTTTTTGAAACTATAAAAAAGATGCTCCGAGAATTATGAAAAAGTTTGCTTAAGTGTATTGCAGTGAAATGCAATTATTTTGAAAGAAATAAAACAAATTTAAACAAATAAAATCATATCTTGTGTATCATAACTGAATAACTTCAAATCAATTTTGATTGGAGTATATTTTGCCATAATAAAGAGTTTTCCAATAAGAGTGTCAGAACTATGACACATAATAGCGTTAACAATGCGGCGTGCTTGGCCCACCCCATCGGCGGTTAAGCAGCGGAAACACCAAGGAAGTGAAGATAATCTTCTTGACAGTGACAACACTCTCGAAAACCTTATTCCATTTATCAGAAATGTGGTGGGGTTCTTTTAAAAGTGAACTCAGGGCGCGAACGCGATGGAAAGATACACGAATTAATAGCGCATAGAAATTATTCGTATTATTTTAAGCCTCCTTGGATTACCTTAAAAGAAACATTCAAGTCACAACTGAAAATGTACTACGCGTCATGAGTGAAAGAGTAATAGAAAATTGGGTCTCCAGAATGTATTCCACCAGACGAAGCCGAGGGGGATATTTGAACAACATTGTTTTTAAAACACAATGCCATTATTTGTTCTTCAAGATAAAATAAAAATTACTGGAATTACTTGTAGACATCATTGTGCCCAATCTTAAAATATTGAATCTTATTGGATAACCCTTTATATATAAATATTATGGTGTAAGGAAAATAACTAATTAACTTAACTTAAATTTAAACAACTCTTTATATTATTGATATATCGAAAAAATTGTTAAATTATTAAATCACCATATTGAAAAGCTATGATGATGAGGAATTAATATTTTAAGCAAATATGCGTAAAAGAAAATTTGAGAAATATTAATTGGTTATTAACGAATAAACTATGAACATTGTTTAAAACGATTTTTTTAATTAAGAATCACCTTATACATCCGTCAGTGTGTCAATGTGAGAATGTGTCACTGTGACAAACACATGTCAACATTGACATCAGTGTCAATGCAATAACGTCATCGTTAGTGACTAATCATTGTCTATTTAGGTTCTACTTAAAACCAAAAATGTACTATGTACGCCAGTATCACAAGAAGCCCGTATTAAGAAGAACGTATTTTTGTTGCTTTCGACCAGATTGGACTGCTGGTGAAATGGTGTTAAGCTTGCATAGACTTATGGTGGACATTTGGAATATTTTATTAATAAAACAATCATAGTGTGTTATAGTGTGAAAACTTAGTGCTAATAATTTCAACTTTGACATTAAACGATAACTTGCAGGTAGGTGTTCTTTTTTTGTAACAAAATAAATCAAATTTATACTGAAAGGTATGGAATAAATTGATATAAAAATATTACATTTTATTTTCAATTAATACCTTATACCCATAAACACAACTGAACTTAACTGATGTAGCTGATACTTGATGGAAATTCATTTTAAATAAATAAGCAAAGATTAAAATCTAAAATTTCCACTATATTTAAAATTGTACGTATAATAAAACGTTTTGGACACGCAGTGCCTTTTTCAAATACAAACTACGTTAAATTAACAGAAAGAAAAGTAATTACAGGAAACAGTACGAAAAAAGCACCGTGTGTCGAAACAATTGTTATACATACAATTTTAAATATAGTGGAAATTTTTCTTTGGATATTAATTTGGATCTTTGGAAATTGTTTAAGTGGGTGGTAAATGGTTGCATAAAGATCACAATAATTATTAAGTAAAAATGGAACTTATACCCATATATATATATATATATATATATATATATATATATATATATATATATATATATATATATATATATATATATATATATATTTATTTATTTATTTATTACTTTATTTATAAACTTAAGGCAATTTATTAACGTTGTTAAAGTTAAAATATGAAATATATAGGTTGTTAAAAAAAACTAAAAGATAATAAAACCGCTACCATTTAACTAAACTTTAAAAAAAATAAAAAACTACAGATTAGTAAAAGGCAAGCAAAAGTAAGAAGCTAACAAACCTTGGACAGAGACTGGCACCAAAACATAAAAAAGCATTACTAATTGTCAAAATCAACCCAGGTCTTTGATTTATACGTAGCTCCGACTTTATTGCCTTCCCCATCTATATTTCTTCTGAACAACTCGGTCGAACTACCAGCAGTAATGTCCATATTTTCGTCAAAACTATCTGCATTTTCAAAAATCATTTCTAAATTGTTTTCGAAACTCTTCGAAAGTTGTTTCACCACTTCATCCCGCGGAAGTATTTTCTCGTAAATGTTTTGAACAAACACTTCATCTGGTCTTTTATTTAGAATTGCTTCGTCATCTAAATTAAGGAAACTGGGATCTAAGTTGGGATAATAATGTGGCTTTTGATTAAAATAATTAGAAGACATACTACTAGAAGCTCCACTATATAAAGGTGTGTCAAAGGAACTGTTGTTTATCCAGTTTTCTGTATTTAATTCTTTCATTTGATGACCATCGTATACTTTGTCATCATGTATATTCATCATACTGCTAAATCTTTTCTTTAATTCATGCTCCATCATCGAATTTCTATATTGTATCTGCATTTGTCTATCAATGTCTTCTCTCGTTAAGCCATATGGAGCAAAATTACAATTCTGAAGCAAAATTACGTCTGGTAAGTACTGTGAGTTGCGATCAGCGCGAGTAATAATTTGGGCTGGCTGGCACCTTGGAAGTGTACCGAAATAAGAATTACTGCTAGTTAGTTCAAGAGTTGATTGGGGATGCAACGATTGGTGTTGGGTATTTAGTTGCCAGGGATTTAGGTGGTTAAGCAGTGGTGGATTTCTAAAATGTAAAGTTAAATACGTGTGTAAGTGACTGGTGCGTGTGTTAAGTTACTTGATTAAATGCATTTCTGAGATGTTTTCGCTTTATCTAATGTATATTAAAACCAGTAAGATATTCACAGAGTGTCAAAATCATCACAGAAAGCACCATTTTAGAGGATAAGTTGAACTGTTCCCATATTTCTCCAGAGCATGTTCAATTTATCCTCAGAAAATTAATTACAGCATGGAAATAATGTTATGGTGTAACTAAAACACCCGATTAAATGGTGAAGAGCAGGACTGCACGTGTATTTACATGAACTATAAGCTCTAAAAGCTTTAAAATGGTGCAAAAATAAAGCAGAAAACTAATAAAAGGGCAAAAATATGATATGAAACTTACAACATGTAAAGCATAGAGTTTCTCATGCTGCAAATAAAGACGTTGACTATTAATAAATGATGATGAACTAATGTTGAATAACAATTATTAAATTATTTTATATACAGAAACAAAGAGCGTTAATGCGATTTGAAATAACCATTATTTATGTAATACAGATTAACCATTAAGCCTAACTGATAAGTTAATACCTAGACTCTAAAATCTTAAACTAAAAAATCTTAACCTTAAAAAGATTTAAGAAAATTATTTCATTACACTACATGTGTGTAGGTTGGAATATTTAAGATCCATCCATCCATCCTATTTTATTTATAAGAATTTAAAATATTGATCAGATCAAAACAACAAAAACTAATATCATACGTTATTCAAAACGAAATATCAGTGGTAGTTCCATAATCCGGTAGCTGCATAATCCCGCTCTCATAGAAGTTCTGAGATGCCTGGCTCCAGAACTGATTCAGGTCCTTTTCTATGTCTTCCAAGAAAGTAAGGTTTTTATCATCTAAGCTGTTTGGAAGCGATTTAAATAAATAATAAGCGGAGGCAGCAAGATCGGGAGAATACAGTGGATGGACCAAACCATCCCAGTCAAGATGATAGTGTCGGGTGACCTAAGACACGTGTGGTTGTGTGGAGCATTGCCTCGATGGAACGCAATGCCCTTTCTGTTGGCTAATTCAGACCGCTTTTAGTCGATTGTTCGCTTTAATCCACCTGGTTATAAACAATATTTCTCTGAATTATTGATCTAGTATATCGGTATTCCGTCCGTAGATTTCTTGTGTATTTCTTCGAAATATATTTGTGTCGTTGAGTACTGTCAAACAATTTTCGACCAATAGTCACCCTGGTAACCAGGCCGGATGCTGGGCAATGCTGACCGAACGCAATAATTTTTCGATTTACCACTTGTGTGGTGGTAGAACCCTTCTAATCTTGATTACAGTCAAACGTTCTAAAGTGCATAAATAGTGATGAAGTTATGGCTTTAAGACAGACTAACTTAATGTCCGTAACGGTGAATTGTCCGTAACGAACAGAAGCCAACAATTAGGAATGACCCTTACAACGTGTCATAACGCTAATGGTAATGAAAATCGAATATTCTCAATTTTGCTCCTAGGTCTCCTAGCGATATATGGATTTATGGCCAACTGATTTTCCGGACTTCAGTTCTTTAGATTATTTTGTGTGAATAAAATGGAAGATTTATTCACACAAAAAGGAGGTCAAATTTAAGCGTTTTATGAAGAATATCTTTGAAACGCACATATATTTTATATATTAATATCAGCGAAAATTAATATCACCAGTATTAATAAATATAAAAAATATTTTTAATGTTTGTCCCGTAAAAACGCATAGGAAATTTTTAGGATCTATGGTACATACAAATAATTAATTAAATGTTTAAAAAGATGATGGTTAATCTGTATAGTGCTGCTGAAAGTTGTGCCAACAATTAACATCAAACTTACCGATTCTGAGCAATTTTTCTTAATGTGTCTGGGACTCGAATTAACTTATCTAGAGTTTTTACAATTGATTGGAAGGAGGGTCGATGGGTTCGTTCTTTTTGCCAGCAATCTAGCATTAACTGATAGATAGCTTCTGGACAATCCATTGGGGCTGGCAATCTATAAAAATAATCCAATTAACAATATTTATGAATACTTGTATGGGCGGTATATTATTGATAATCATTATAGCGATTTACGTACCTGTAGCCTTTTTCTATGCTTTTAATGACATCTTGATTGGACCAGTTCCAGTATGGTCTCTCGCCGTAAGACATAACTTCCCAACAGACGATTCCCATCGACCATACATCACTGGCAGATGTAAACTTGCGGAAAGCTATCGCTTCAGGTGCAGTCCATCTTACTGGAATCTTACCACCCTGTAAATATAATTAAGTTATTATTACAAATTTGAAGTTGTCTATTGCGCATAAACACAACCAGGATATAAGTTACTGCATAAATTGTTGAACTGTAAATTTTATTAGGAAGATAAATTCGACTGCGAGACTTCACCATATATTCAAATTCAAACTTTAACATCATTAATCAATATATAATAAATAAATGTTTTTAGAAAGAAAGAAAATAATACATGTCAATTAACTAACTAATAATCAAATTTATTAGGAATAAAAATTTTAATCATATAAATGTTTGTCCAATAAGAGTATCAGAACTTTAAAATGAGGCATAATGATATTTAGAAGTGAGAATTCTGCAATTTTTATTTTATCTTGAAGAACAAATAATGGCATTATGTTTTGAAAATAATACCGTCTAAATGTTACTCTCGGTTTCCTCTGGTTGAAGGCATTTTGGAGAAGCCATTTTCGATTGCTGTTTCAAATAACGCGTGGTGTATTTTTAATGGTGGCCTGAATGTTTCTTTTAGGATCAAGAATTGTTCGGGGTTTTTAGAGATTTAACATAACCCCACAAAAAATAACCCAAGGGTGTGAGATCCTGTGAAATATTTCGCAAAATATCGCGTCTAGGAAACTTTTCTTGCAATAAATCGATTGTCTGGCGAGACGTATGACCATCTCTGTGTGACAGAAGTCGCACTTCGTCGTCTTGTAAGAAAACATTGTTCAGGCCAGAGATATTTTGTTATCATATTCCTACAGCGTTCATCATTAACAGTAAAACGATTTTCAGGATCGCCTTCAAAAAAATAAGGTTCTATCCTTCCTTCAGCCCAAGAACCGCAACCAGCAGTGACTTTCTAAGGATGAAGAGGTCGTGAATTATTTCAGGATTATCAGGATATTAAGCCAGAAGGACGCTTTAAAGATTATTTTTCTCCCAAAGTGGGGGTCGCCTTCCAAATGCTCTAAAGCCAAATTTGTGTATCGTGTAATTTTCCATGGTGAATTGACTCAATATACTTTAGACAGTGTTGACGCCATTACGTTTCAAAGTTCTGATACTCTTAATACTGTTAAAAACGCAGAAGGTCATTTTGAAGTTCTAAAATAAATTGTTAAATAGGAATTATATCAGTCATTATAAGAGTCATTCCAGATTTTTATGATAGTAAGTATAAACTAAGTAGGTATGGTTGTTTATGAGTATTGCTTAAGTGTGTCTTGTGTGTAGTGCTTGAGTAGTGTATCAAGTGTTTGTAAGTATTGCTTGAGTATTTGTGAGTATTGCTTTGCACCTTGAGGTATAATTTAATATGGTCATGGATGATCGTGTGGTTCGCTACCTAAAGGTATGTCCATACTTGTTAAACTTTTGGTCGTCAAGATGCATGCATCTGTTGAAAGGTTAGACGCATGTGTTGTTGAACGAGAAGCATACAAGGACGCACGTGAAAAGTCATGACGTAGGAAGAGACCTTCGGTCACCCAGGTTGGGTATCTTGCCCTTTTGCTTTCAACGTCTTGATATAATCTGCAAGTTTTTGCAATAGTTTACAAATTTAATTTAAAGTAGTTTAATTTTATTAAATTAAATAAATATATTAAATTATATATTTAAGAATACAAAATAAATATATAATGTTGAAAGTAATAAAATTGTAAATTGAGTGTGTAAGGAATATTTTTTTTATATAGATTTTCCTGCAGTAAATTGTAGTAATCATCCTAAATATTCCTTTGTCTATGCAGACTATCTGTTTTTCCCTTATTTTCCGTGCGCTTATCAATACCAGCACAGCAGCACTCATACCGGCTAACATGACAATGTCAGATGTATTCATGAAACTGAAATTACACATTTAACAGTAGGTACTTACAAAAAAAGATTTTAACGTTTTCAAAAAACCGCCTTTATTGAACTAGCCACAAATATCGAATGAAACTGACGCAAAAATGTGGACAGGAACGAGGCATGCCTCTTATCCTGCGCTAGAATTCGAGCACTAATCCAAGCAGACTGGCAAGTTAAAAGACACGTTGAAACGCATGTTGATTAGAAAAGATCAACAAGTATGGCATACCATAAGGACGAAAATATAGACAATCTATTTGCAGTAGTTTAGAAAATGTGATCCATGTCTATTAGATGATAGACACTTCTTTTTACTAACGGTAACAAAAAATATTTATGTTGAATTGTACACTAAGAGCTGAATGTTACTACAGAATAATTTAAATCAATCGTAAAAACTTCACAAAAAATTCAAAAGTAATTAATATCTTTTGAGTTGAGGTTTCCGTTAACATACAGGTTTAAAATTTACTCACCCGTGTTGTGTAAGCTCCTTCGGTAGCACTCTCTATTTCTCTACTTAAACCGAAATCGGCTATTTTACATACTAACTCCGAATTTACTAATACGTTCCTAGCTGCCAAGTCTCTATGCACATAATTCATCTCACTGAGGTACTGCATTCCTGAAGCTATTCCTCTGAGCATACCAACCAGCTGTATCACTTTAAACTTTCCGTCATTAGCCTAGAACAAAAAAAGGAAACATATTAAAACACCACCATAAAATATGCCCTAAACATGTCAGTGAGAAAGTTAAACTGTGACAGGCATTTTATTTCACGTCCCGGTAATCTGATTTTCGGGGCTTGGAAAGCTACCATTTACTATTAATTAGATTTATAGCGGAGAAAAGCTTTGGAGTTTCCATTCTTTTTGCGATCGGTGAAAGTTTTTCTTTTGCCTGGGGGATTAGCACACAGAACGATCGGGAAAAAGTTAATGTCGTTAAAGTTTTTTCTTTTGGGTTTTTTTCCTGGGCTTAGCTAATCCAAACAAGATAGAAAACATTGTTTTTTTTTACAAGAAAAATGTTGTCTTAGGGTTTTTTCTTAGTGCAATTGTGTTATTTGTTTTGCGTAACTAGATGTTATTGAATTGATCAGGTAATTTAGCTTATCAACTTTTTAATTTAAAATTAGGTTATAAAGAAAGGCGATCTGGGAAATATTCACTGTAGTTCCAAAATAAGAAAAAGAAAGTTATTTTGATTAAAATTAGGTCGAAGGTCATCAAAAAGTTCCAAGATCAAATTCAATTTTATTTTTGTTATGTTATGATAACTTTTTATCTTTTGAGCTCTTTTGAGGAACCGACCCCAGCTCACTGATTTAACTACTGCTTGCGTAATTGCGTAAAAACTTGCATGGAGGTTATTACAGACTTAGGGTGGAAAAAATTATTGCACCCTACATATTCTCCAGACTTTAGCACTTCAGATTAATGAAGCTTTAGAGCCTTGCCGCATCACCTTGAGGATATTAATTTCACTTTTATCCAGAATGTCGATAAAGGTACTGATGCATTATGAAATCAAAAAAATGTCTTTATTTTTCGTCGTGGGATTCGAGAGTTTTCCGAAAAAAATGACCCGAATATGAGAAATACATTTTAAAAAATCAGTGATGTTATAAAAAATCCGGTCAAAGATCAAGTGTCGTACCAAATACATACTTGCTGTTTCTTTATTTTGGGGCTCTGATTTTAACAGAATCATTTGCATGATATTATGATCTTAATTTACAATGAAATGTTAAAACAAGGAGTTCATCAAATCACTTCTTGAACCTCGTTTCCCTACCAGGAGATAATTAAATTTTGACGACTGAATCAAGAGTGGAAAATCAAGTGTGGAAAATTGTACAAGTTTTAAACGCCAAAGATTTGTATCTAAACATTGATCTTTTTTAGATGTTTTTTGTTACAATAGTTTTTTTTAATCTAACGTTTAATATATATATATATATATATATATATATATAATATATATATATATATATATATATATATATATATATATTTATACATATATTTATACATATATATATATATATATATATATATATCTATATATATATATATATATTTATACATATATTTATACATATATATATATATATATATTATATATATATATATATATATATATTAATATATATATATATTTATACATATATGTATACATATTTATATATATATATTCTATTATATATATTATATATAT